>ML786305.1:90176-102575 GCA_009831015.1 Picea engelmannii | reverse complement strand
TTTTGTATTCACTTTTACTTATATTACACTCATCACTTCACTTTATTATTTACCTTCTAAAATCTGTTAAACCACTTTGACTACTTTGACCTTTTGGGGCTTCTAGATTACTCATGATGGTTCTCCAACTTCACATGGCCATAACTCTCTAACCATGAGGAGTTATGTGATGTTCCACATACCACTGTAAGTGGCATGACATGTAATATCCATATAGATATTCTTACTTGCAAATATATCAAAACTCATACCATTATCCATCAAACAAACTTGGGTCCATTACCCAAACCATTCTCCAACTTCACATGGCCATAACTCTCTAACCGTGAGGAGTTATGTGACGTTCAACATACCACTGAAAATGGCATGACATGTACTATCCATCTAGAATAGTCTTACCTGCAAATATACCAAAACTCATACCATTATCCATCAAACAAAATTGGGTCCATTACCCAAACCTTGTGCTGCAAGAATTAGCTAGCGGACTTTCTTCAAGGGTTGACATCAATGACAACCAACCCAAATAATCAACACTATGGCTCACAGGAAGTGGCACATCATAGATATCTTGGATGGCCAAAGTCAAGAACATTATCAAAGGCATTTTATTGAACAACCATCATGAATTGTATAAAGGGTATTTTGTCCACTTTTTTGTATATAAGAAGGAGTCTTCCAGTGCACAAGAATAAGTAACAACAATTTATTTATGAACAAGGTCTCTTGAGACACATATTGTGTCAGTTTCAGTCCCATATCTTTAGGCGCAGTTTTGTGTGATGTCAAAAGACTCTACTTCTAGATTATGGTTTTTACAACAAGACTAGCAGATGGAATCTACTAAAATCAGGGAACTGTTTCTAACAATCATTAGTCTAACATGTTCAACATTAGTAAGATATTTTGGGACTAAATGCATGCCTTTACATGTATTCTTAAGAATGTACATTTTATACTTCTTAATAAAATTTACGCTTTTTTCCTTTGGATTTTTTTTATTTATCAAACTTGATATGCAAACCTGGAGTCTGGCTATTGTTCCGCTTGAGTTGCTTTTCTTCTGAGACAAGTATTCTTTCCAACCTGAAGAGTGTGTTGTTCCTCTGAATCTATTAGATCTGAGGTCTTTCTGGATCTACGATTCCTTCTTGGACAAAGATCCCTTTTCTTTCCAGAGATTCAGATTTGCAGTAGTTGATTTTTATTGTTTCTCCTACTCCATGTTCATGTGCTTGGAAGCTCCAAAAATCAAACATCGTTTGGCGCGTGCTCTTCATTCTGCGGTTCCATAATTTTTCCCTTTGTTTTTTGCAAGGATGATGTCAATCCTTGTCTTCCATGCTATACCAAGAGACCATGCTTCTGTTGTGCCACTTTGATTTTATGGAGGAAGTCATGTTTGTCTTTGAATTTGACCTTGACTAGTCTTTTGGCTTTGACCAGTCAAACCTTGGCTTTGACCAGTCAAACTTTGACTTTGACTAGTCAAATATTGACTTTGACCCAAAAATTCAATGTTGACGTTTTTTTAAGGCTGAGGTCACCAGGAGATGTGTTGGGTTAGGGCATACTAGGATAACCAACAAATTAGTCCCAATACTTCACAAAACCTTTCACGACAACTGGTACTGCAACTGGTCCTGGCACTACAACTGGTGTTGCAACTAGCACGAAGGAACTAGAACAAAGGAACTGACATTGTAAATGCAATTGTGCTACACTGAGCTAGATAGAGAGATGCGGATCTACGTTCCAGTGGTTAGACTGTTCTGAAGGTGGCGTGGGCCCATAACCTGTTAGAATATTGTGCTTGTTTAACCATATACAATTCTACACCATTTTCACCCAACAATAGGCACAAAGCCACCCCTGAGCACCTTAACCTTTGATAGAAAGAATGATTCCATGAAGCCTCACTAGAACCAATAGATAACCAATAGAGAGAGAGCACACCTTTCTCCTAAGGTAGCGCACCAAGCAAAAAGTCCCAAACCACAGACCAAGACCAGTACCCAGCTACAGTCGTTGCAACTACACTCTTCCTCTAGAATTGCACACCACTTTCTTGAGTGTGACTATGTTACCAAATGAGCTAAAGCACATTCTATTTATACTAATCTGGCCATGTGAAAAAGTGTCTCTTCAAGCAGGGCTGACCTATTCTTTTCTGCATCTAATACTTTAATATTACTTATTCTGCTGAGCTGACTTGTCTTCCAAGGTTTTCACACATCTGTTTAGGTTTTCTCTTGCTTCCAGAATATTCTATTCTAGTCAAAGGTTTATCCATGGAGGTCAATACTTCCCACAGCTACCAAAACATCAATACTTAGGACATGGCTCCCTCTCTCCCAGAAGTTGTCAATGTTGTCCCCCAACCCATGGGACTACCCCCATCTTACTCTATTGAGCACAACATTGATCTCATTCCGGAAGCCTCTTTTCCCAATGCCCCTTCATACTGCCTCGCTCCCCAAGAGGTTGATGTCATAGAATACCAATCTAACCAAATTCTAAATTCAATCCCTACTCCACCTTCATCTTCGCCTTGTGTGTCTCCATAATTTTGTATGCCAAAGTGGGTTTTTGTTCCAGTAGTCTCCGCGAGCAGGTTATGTACTACAACAAAAGTGCCAACATATTATAACACTTTGCCTGACAGTTCCTCTTTTTCCAAACAAATTATTGAGAAAGCTTCAGGAAAACAAAATTCTTAGAAATGTAATATAGCGGGGCAAAATCATCTGTAGAGGCCTCCCTTCTTAGTTGGAGTAGTTAATCAGACAAGGTGTATTGGACACACTCGTTGTTCTTTCAGGGAGATTGTATTTAAGGGAAATGTTAAGACAAATAATGAATCTCTGGATGATCAGTACCGAGTGGGGTTTGCACATCAACAACAAAAAAAATACTCAACTAAGCGTTCTACCCACACTTTCGCTCAGTGCCATCTTCAGGGAGACACTGCATTACCAGCTACACCAGAATGTGTAAACCAAAGGCCTCATAAAATCCACACGCCATTGTTCTTTCACCCAGAAGCTCGTGTGTGGCTCTTGTAGGACAAGCACCGATTCATAGGAAAACATCATCAATTGCACCCACTCAGATATGATCCTGACATAGTTCGAGAAAGCATTGGAGAGAATCCACTACAAATTTCCTTATTTGTTGGCGGAAGCGGGGATGCTTCCGGATATAAACATGGAGGAATTGGGCCACCAGGAAGGGCGTCCACCTTCCTTCACCAACCAATAGGAGAGAATTAACATATTGTCAATAATTTCTATTGTAATCATCCCTCACCAGTCTAGTTGAGCATGGCATGCTGAATAAAATTTAGTATGTTAGTTTTTGGTATGTGAGTCACTTTGTAAACATCCATCACGAGTCCAGTTGAGCAGGGCTTGGCATAAATAAAGCAACAACTTATTTTATAACTACATGTGGCTATAGAGGAAAAATTCACACTGCATAGTATTAAGAGGGTGCTCCTCTCTTTTGAATAAACATATGGTATTTCTTGTGTCTTATTATTTCCTTTCATGCTCGTTGTGTTTTCTTTCTAGTTCATCCTTCTGATCTCGATTACAGATAAGTAACAACATATTCTTGGGCCAACTGTAGGGTTAATTTGGGAGTCACCAGTTCACACTAATTGTTAATTTCACGCCCTATCCCAACATTGAAGGCTATACTATGATTTGAGAGCAAATACAAGATTCCTCTGAAACCTTCTTTTGGGGTATGCCCTTGAGAGGCACCATCAAAGTATGCCAATGTATTTTTTGTGAGCCATATTCCCCAAGCTATATTGAGTTGAGTGGAAGGACTCTGATCTTCTTTGAGTTTATTTTTTAATTTATATTATTTCTTTTTTTAATTTTAATTTTTTAATTTTCATTGATTTGTTTTTAATTATAACATTAGACTTTGTATGATGGGAGTTTTAAAATTTTAATTATTATTATTATTTTTGTACTCCCAAATTTCAAATTATAACATGTTAAAGAATTTTGGTGTCACTTATGGTATTAAGGCTAGGTGTTTTTTGAAATTACATAACTTTTGTTTTGGTAGACTAAGTGATGTCAATATTGAGTTTTTTTTAAGGATACTATGATGTGTTGAAACCCTCCTTTTTTCGACATGGAGTATGATGCTTATAATTCTTGGATGCACAAAAACATGTTAAAGCATTTTGATGTCATATATGGTATTAATGCTACTTGTTGAGGGGCCGAAATGATCCAGTTGGAAAAGGTGGGATTCCAACCATTGGGTCCCATAGATGTTGGCGGCAGAAACAAGCTTGCTGGAATGGTGGCGGCTCATTTGCAAGAAGATCATTACAATGAAGCTCTAAAGGCCTTTTTTACCATAAGCAGGAATGCCAAAAACCCTAGACATCCAAAAACCTAACCCTGGGAGATGAAGGGCCAAAAGTCATGTGGGCCCCATTTGGGTAAGTTAGTACATCAACTTCTCGGGGTCGTAGCTTTTGCATACGAACTCTGTTTTAGGCGTATGATAGCCCGTTGGAAAGGAATCGTCGAGGAAATTCATTTTAGGCACAATATGGAAGGAACTTCCATATTGCAAACCTGTTTTCTCAAAAAACATCGTTTAGGGCCAAACCGAGGTCGTAAATCGAATGATTGTGCATATCCTTCACATGTATAATTCGAAGCACCCTCGCACATGGGATGAGAGCCTTCCCTATGTCCAACATAGCTACAACCGAGCTTTGCATAGGTCAACCGACCACATCCCCTTTCAGGTGGGGTTGGGATTCCAGCCATAAGGTCCCATAGATGTTGCACCTCCCCTTGCGGTCACCTCGACCGACTCATCTCCTACTCCAAATGAAGCTGACAAAGCCACCTGGTTCATTGAGTGGATCCAACACATCCACCAATAGGTTCAAGATATCCTACAAAAGTCCAATGACAAGTACAAACAATGCCATGATCAACATCGGGTGCCACATAAGTTTCAGCTGGGCGACAAAGTTTGGTTGCACTTGCAGAAAGAACGCCTTACATGACCCCACCGGAAGCTTCGCCCACTCCGTTATGGGCCGTACACCATCACCAAGGCCATGGGGGATAATTCTTTTGAGCTCAACATTCCTCCTTTCCTTGGCCTGCACCTAGTGTTCAATGTGGATCTCCTTTGCCCTGATTTCCCACCATTATTGGACACCTTAGAAGTAGCAGAACAACTGACACCAACAGATCTCAACCCCGACTACATACAACATGCATCCAATGATCAGATTGTAGACACACAGATCAAGGGCACTCGACAACAAAGGATCCAGCTTTATCGAGTCGTCAAAGTAGGGCAACTCCTACACCAAGTCAAGTGGCTCACCTGGGGCCAAATTCAACAGAAAGTTCCTCATCTGATGGGGGACCTCAATGCAATGGAGACCATTGCTTCCTAAGGAGGGAGGATTGATCCAGGTGGATATCGGTGGCCAACCACCTTTTCCAACTGGCTCAAAACAATTTTCTGGCAATTTTGGTAATTTACTATTTTTAGCAGTTTTCACTTCCAGAGCTGTTTTGAGGCCCTAAACGATGGTTTTTGGGAAAACAGGTTTGCAATATGGAAGTTCCTTCCATATTGCGCCTAAAATGAATCTCCTCAACAATACCTTTCCAACAAGTTATCATATGCCTAAAGCGAAGATCGTATGCAAAAGTTACGACCCCGAGAAGTTGATGTACTAACTTACCCAAATAGGGCCCACATGACTTTTGGCGCTTCATCTCCTAGGGTTAGGTTGTTGGATGTCTAGGGTTTTCAGCATTCCTGCTTATGGTAAAAAAGGCCTTCAGAGCCTCATTGTAATGATCTTCTTGCGAATGAGCGCAACCGTCACATCTCTTCTCAGAGATAAGCCGCCACCATTCCAACAAGCTTGTTTCCGCTGCATTTTACAGTTTCAGCTTATTTCATTATTGGATAGAAAATCCGTTTTACTGTATCTTTGTTATTATGTGTTAAGCACCTGTTAATAATTTGTATTAATTTTGTTCTGCTCATAAAATCCAGATCACGAAACCTTCTTTATTTTTGTCAAAAGTATGAGATAAAACTATTTATAATTGACTAAAAGCTCATTTTCCTTATAGGTACGTAAATAAATTAATGAACCAAGACTCAAAAATATTTTGCACCTCCTTATAAACCACCAACACATTATTATAGATAACCATAATGTAATTGAACTTAGAAATCTTAAAATTATATTAACAAAAATCTAAACAAATATCCTTAAATATTGTAAACATTCTTCTCTCTTTAAGAAAAACAAATGTTTTTAATTATAACATTATATTTTCACCATCTTGATCCTTTTGAATTTTGCTTTGAGATAAAAAAATATTGTTTCACCATTTTTTAATTATTGCATTAGACTTTGTATCTTTGGGAGTCTTCTCATATCTGTCTGTGAATAGACTCTCTATTGATTGCACTATACATATAAGGATGAAAGAAATGGAGAAGGAGCATGTTTGTCTCTCTCTTGATTGAACTATACATATAAGGATGAAAGGAATGAACAATGAGCATGTTCTTCCTTCTTTAGCCTTTTTTTTTACAACTTTTATGTTTTTTTTAGATTTTTTATTTATTTTTAAATGGTTGTTTTAATTTTTTTTTTAATTTTTATTTAAAAAAAGTGTTTTCTTTATATTATAAGGATTATTTTTTATTTATTTTTAAATGTTTTAAAATATATTATTTTTATATTCTTTTAAGACATTTACATTAAAAGTTTATTTGTATTAAAGAATTTATGCTCAATGTTTATTCTAAAATTCTCACATTGAGCATTTTACTATTAATATAAAAAAAAAAATATCAATTACAAAATTTAACAACCAATAAAAATATAGAATCACTTTCACTAATCATGTTATTTACAATAAAAATAAGACTTTCACTAATCATTTCAGGTTATTTTGATCATAGTTTTAAAAAAAATATGACAATGATTAGAAAGTAATTTGCTATTGGAACACAACATCATGCTTTTTGGAGGTTGGTGATTACAAAAGAATACATTGTGATGATGCTTTTTTGGAGTCTCATAATCCTATTTTTTTTTGGTAGTAGCTTTGAACACTCAAAGTAATGTAGATTTGTAAAAACACTAGTATCACTACTTCAAGAAATAATCGAAAGAAAGGATGTGAGCTTGAATGAGAAGACTTCTACAACTTTGTTTTTAGGAGGATATAATGAAAAAATAAAGAAGAAGAGTGAAAGAAAATTTGAGCTCTTCCAATCCAATGTTTCCAAGAGTAGTAAAGCCACAAAAAGGTAAAAAAGAAGGGAATGTGCTTTCATTGTGGGGCTCTGGGGCATTTTAAGAAATAATGCATAAAATGGTTGGGATGGGAAGATTCATTGTGGGGCTCTGGGGCATTTTAAGAAATAATGCATAAAATGGTTGGGATGGGAAGATGAGGTAAAAAACAAGTTGGAGGTAGTTGTTGAGATCAATTCCCACTTCCTAAATTTCTCTCTTCTTTTCTATTTTCCCAACTAAATTTCTCCCTTTCTTTTCCCTCTTCTATACTTACCCGTTTTCCCCTTTTCCTTTTTTCCCTTCTGTTCTTCTTTTCTAGTTTTATACTTAGTCGTTTTTTTCAGAACGACGGGTTCCTGGGTTGGCACACTCATGAATCCTCATCTCCAATCCACATTCTCACATATCGAGTCTTCCCGACTGCCACATTATCCCATACTTATCCGATTTTGCGATCGCGGGTTCCCGGGTAAGCGAGGTCTAACTCTCATACGCCATGCTCCGTGATATACATCTTGCATGCAAAAGATCCATGATTTACATTTTGACCCCCAGACTCCCCCAAATCCTAAGTATCTCATCTCTCCTTTGTTAAGTCCGATCGACCGCATTACAACACTTAGTCATTTTTCGACCTTCTACAGTCGCGGGTTCTCGGGTTCACAAAATCCTTAAATCCTATTTTGATCTTGTCCACCCCTACCACCTTTGTGTGTTTCCCAATACACATTTAGTATTCTTTAATGCTAATAACTCATCACGCAGGTTCCAAAAATATTGTCATTAATAAGTGAAGGGCTCGAGGAGATCTTCTATTAAAACACATTAAACCAAGATTTGTGGAGGATTACATTATCCCTCTCAGGCGTTCATTTTAAACATTATCTGGAGAAAAGGAACGTTTTTGTCAACTTATGGCAGCAACTCGACAACAATTCTGTGGAGATACATTGAACATTTTTGGGTGTGAGGACCTGAACTTCCAATGGTCCAGAGCATATTCTTACTACTCATCCTCTTCTGTCCAGAAGGAAGTAATCTGGATGTCTGGAATCACTCGTGCAGGCTGCGTCGCAGAGGTTTTCTACTGTAATGAGTTGGTCGCCTAGTGCGTCGAGAGATATATTCCAATCCAACATATCATTCAATTGCGGGACCATTGTCTCTCTGTCGCCTCAAGTATTTCGTAAGATGTTGAGACTTCCCGAGCCAACGCCTACCTTCAAGGTTGAATATTGTAGAGAATGCTTAAAGAAGAATGACAATGGGTTGGACCTCTTACCTAAGTTCCTGGAGAACCCAACGATTGTCCCTGAAGACATCCATGAGATTGTAGGTTTGTTCATTTAAAAATCCCTTCCGGGAAATTGCTTGGCTTTTCACAAGGGTAACATGACAAGAAACTATAGGCAACATTTCCCACATGATTCTTTACATTTTATACTTTACAGTCAAGGAACACGCCATCTTCGATTGGGGCAAGTTGTTTTCCATTGAAGTCTCTTCCCAATTGTCACAATAGAAGAAGGAGAAGAAATTCTTTATGTCCTCTTATTTGGTTTTCACGATAACACATTGCTGTCAGTTTCCGAGATTATCTGTGTGTAAGAAGGTAAACTGTGAATTTTACCTGATAACCTTCTGGTATCAAACATTATGGAGGCACAAAGCCTCCAAACATTTTTATGAAGTTTTTAATGACTTTGTCTCAGTTTTTAAAGGTTTTCTGTTTGGAAAGGACAGCCCCCGGATGTCTGACCAGGTGAGTAAGTTCTTGGATAGGAAGGGGACACTGAAACAAATGGAGAATTACAATCTCATAAGGATTTTCGGTTCCAAGGAAAATACTTCCTTCCTTCCATGCCACATATATGACAAAATGTTTGTGACTGAAGTAGCAAGGCAATACAACTACTGGTTGCATTTTTTCTATGAAAAGAGAAAAAATAAATTCATACCTCTACCTTGGAAAGTTGGGGACTTCATATTCAAAAATATGAACAAGATTGATGAATTCGTAGGCCACTTCCACAACCTGAATCTAAGATATGTTGAAAGGATTAAAGGGTTCGACCCTGGTGGAATTTTTGTAGAACATCTACTGGCAATTGGCTTCGATAATTATTTTATTAATATTGTTCTGAATGAAGACATAGATAATGACTTGGGCACTGGCGAACTGGAAACAATACTCAACACCAATGAGTCGTACAAACAGAAAGGAAAAGGTCTCGACGAGAATAGTGCCCGATCCTCAACTGTCACTCCAAAAAGTAAAACATCTCGGAGCAATGCTCCAACGACCCACCCAATTAAGAAAGAGACCCACATTTCTTCAGGCGGAGGAGGAGATAAGAACCCTCCTTCGGGAAAAATTGAAAGATCCCATAAACTTCCCTTGAGGAAGAAAATAAAAAATATTGTGCAAGAAGAGGAATAACCTCGAGTCGAAAGTGACATCTACGACTTCTCCCTTGAAGATATGGAACTTGAGATTGATATCGAAAAAGTGTTCCCCAACGCTGATCAGCCAGGGGACATGGCTCACCAAAATCCTCTGATGGAAATAATTGAGAGCGAGACCTTCGATGAAGAAGAGTCTTTTGTATTTTAGATCGATGTTTTTGACAGCGAGTCCAAAAATTTAATTATTGAGAAAAGAGATGTAAATAATAAACAGGGGAAATCTCGTTCAGAGGTTAACCTACAGAACATGCGGCCTTCCCAAATTTCCCAAATTCACCAAGCAACTGGAGATTCTCTAGATGATTCTATTGGATTCCTTGAAGTAACAACGCCAAGTTAAAGGAAAGAGTCAAATAATTGGAAGAATATTTAATGCCTCTTCCAGTACTTACTAGTCCTTTAGCAATGATTGGGCCTACCACACCTGCAACTAAATTGAAAGGATCTTCAAGCCTACTAACATCAGCCAGGGGCTATGTTGGTGCAGACCCCCCTTCTCTACAAGGGCTACGCGACCTCTCGGTCTAGGATCTTTCGACCTCCCAAGCTGAACTAGCTCTGCGATTCCCTGCGGGAACCTTTACAATAAAAATTCACAGGTCCTTTAGCGAAACCTCACCCGCACGAACTAAGACCCAGTGTAAAGTTTCCTCCACGTGACCACCCTCTGTGACCACACGCCTATCTGAAAAGGCGCGTCGTGATTTCACGTGTTGGGTATATGAGCCAACCCGACTCTCCATCTTTCGAACTCCCGAACTCCTGAAATCTATCAACTTATATCAATGGTTTGAGACTTCCCGTGACTCAACAGTCTAGATCAATTCTTCTCAAATCAGGATTTCACGTTTCGGCTATTGAAAGGATGCTCGTCTCCCTTCCTCCAATACCCGAAATTGTGAATTCTTTGAACTTCACTTACATCGAATCAACGGTTCACAACCTTCCACGGTTTCAATGGCTATGATTAAATTGCGATTTCTCTTTTCGCGAGTTTTCACAACACCTACCTCCAACTCCCCGATTTACGAATCAACGAAATGTTGATCTGTCGCCATGTGTTCTGCCTCAACAAACTACCACGATCATTTCATGATTTTGGATTTCGCGAACTTCACTCTGAAAGATTTCTCCCACTCAATCCTCCTTACTGGTTCTTCCTTTGAACTTTCAATTTTTGCGCTCCACCTTTGAACGCTTCAACTCTTCAAAACTCATAAATTTTCTAAGTGTTTCCTTTCGAATCTTAGAACCATTACTCCTCTTGAGCTTCTGGAAAATGAAATTTAAACCTCGCCCTGGTGCACACTTGCACTCTGCATCTTTTCAAAAGAATTTCTGATGCCCTCCTGGCATACTCTACGCTCAACTTCCCGAGCCTTCAAACTTACAACGAGTTTGCCTCTATGCACACTCCTTGCGCTCAATATGCACACTCTGCATACGAAATTCCCCCGCTATCTCTTCTGAACTTCGAGTCGAAAAAGACTTCTTCACACGCACTCCTTGCGCTTAGTATGCACTCCTTGCATAACTTACAGAAGAGAAATACTTAGATACTTATTCAATTACTCATTCTTGATGAACCTCATACGTTCACAAAATACATAATAACAATCAAACAATATCAACATTGTACAATTGAATCAATTTTCTTTGTTCTATTCATTTCAAAAGAAAAAAAAATGATTACAATAGTTATCTCTTACAACCATTACAATGAAAACTTGTCTAAGGACCCAGAGCCTCTTCGCTCTTCTTCCTCCTATCTAAAAATCTATCACATTTTACCTTGGCGGTTACCTACCTAGCTTGATTACATGTAACCTAATGACTAATAAGGGCAAGTATCCTACACCTGTAATATTTTACAGTTGTGTAAGGTTTTACAATCGTTCCGTCATTTCAAATGGTGGATCGACTTTACACACTCTAGTTTAATTAACACAAAATTCAAAACTCTACATCGGTACCAAGATGGCTAAGATTCGGCTTTGGTTCTTTCAATGTGCTAAGGTGTCGACTTCGCTTCCGTGTCCGCCTTTCTGGATTTGATAGCGATGCTCCTGCATCATACTCCTCTGGCTAAAATATTCATGGACTCCTGTCCATGAGCTCTCGCACTGTCTTGCCATGCTTCAAAATATCAGGTTCAGTTACCCAACTTGAATCTTCCACAAGGTGATCCTTCCACTTTACCAAATATTCATGATGCATCTTTCTTCTGTTTTTCCTTCCAACTCTCTTTTCTAATCTTTTCTCCATCTGTGGTTTTTCTACTGTGGGCATATGTTCTTCCCATTAAATCTCTTCCTGCTAATCCAATTCTATTGCGTCATCTCTGCTATAAGGATACAGGTCTGCAACGTTGAACATCAATGATATCCCAACATTGTCCGACAACTCAATCTCATAAGCATTTGCTGCAATTTTTCTAAGGATCTTGCATGGTCCTATATTTTTCATCTTCAACTTATTATATGTTCTTCTCGGAAACCTTTCCTTTCTCAAATGAGCTAAAAATTCATCTCCCACTTCAAATTGAACTTCCCTTCTTTTCTAATCAACTCTATCCTTATTCTTTTGATTAATATCATGTATCT
>ML786305.1:74808-87127 GCA_009831015.1 Picea engelmannii | reverse complement strand
TGGCTTTAGAATAACTTTCCTCATCATAAGTTTCTGTCCTCCTTCTACTGCTTCTGCTTCCACATTATTCTGAGCTTTAGAAATGTGTGATTCTCCTCCCCCTTCTTTTTTCCTCTCGGGGAATTCCCAAGACATGTGTCCTGTCTTTCCACAGGCATAACATTTAACTCCACCTCCTCTATCTCTTCCCCTTCCTCGAGGAAAATAATTTCTCCCACCAAATGGTCTTCTTCGGGAACTTCCTCCTCTTTCAAAGTGACCATATGATTTCTCAATCTCATCCTTGGTTTTCGGTGCCTTATCATAGACAATTCCCTTACCTCTATTTGAGCCTCTGCTTCTGTTTCGCTGACTCTGGTTTCTCGCCAACTTTTCTTCCGCCTTCAGTGCAATCTGATAAGCATCTTCCACTGTCCTCATAGTCATCATGCTGATCTCATCCTAAATTTCATACCTTAAGCCATTTATATACCTGACAATTTTTTCATCATCCTTCTCTCTTTGTCCAGTCCTAATATTCAGCCTATAGAATTCTTCTGTATACTCTTTCACTGTCATACCCCTCTGTCTCAGGTTCTGCAACTTTCTGAACAAATTTATTTGGTAATACTTAGGTATGAATTTAGCCTTCAGTTTGGCTACCATCTTATCTCAATTCTTTATCTTTTGTTTGCCTTTGCTCCTTCTCTCTGCCTGCAGTTCATCCCACCACAATGCTACATGTCCTTTTAATCTGGTGACAACATGTCTCACCTTCCTTCCTTCATCGACATATTCATAGTCGAAATACTTATCCATGGACCTTATCCAATCCAATATCTCTTCGGCATCCAAATTACCTTCATAGATTGGGACGTCCATCTTTTCTCTAGCTCCCAACTTCATAACAACTTTCAAGAAGCGTTCTTCACTTGCATCTTCCCCTGCAACTCCTTCAAATTCTATTTCTTCGCTTTCTGCATCACTGACATCTTCAATGACAAGTGTCCTTCTTTGCATTTCTTCCATCGCTTCCAACCTTGCGCGAATCTCTCTCATTTCTCTTCCCACAACACAGTTTTCCATAGGTGGATCTACATGAATCCTTGGTGACATTATTTCAATTATTTCTAATACACAGAATGTAACTTCAAACTTTTCCAGGCTCTGATACCACTTGGTGTAGACCCCCCTTCTCTCTAAGGGTTGCGTGACCTCCTGGTGTAGGATCTTTCGACCTCCCAAGATGGACTAGCTCTGCGATTCCCTGCTGGAACCTTTACAATACAAATTGACAGGTCCTTTAGTGAAACCTCACCCGCACGAACTAACACCGGGCGTAAATTTTCCTCCATGTGACCATCCTATGTGACCACATGCCTATCCGAAAAGGCGCGTCATGATTTCGTGTGTCGGGTATATGAGTCAACCCAAATCTCCGCCTTTCAAAATCTTGAACTCTCGAAATTTATCACTTTAGATCAACGGTCTGAGACTTCCCATGACTCAACGGTCCAGATCAATTCTTCGCAAATTGGGATTTCGCGTTTCGGCTATTGAAAGGTTGCTCGTCTCCCTTCCTCTGATACCCGGAATTGTGAATTATTTGAACTTTGTTTACGTCGAATCAACGGTTCACAACCTTCCACGGTTTCAATGGCTATGATTAAATCACGATTTCGTTTTTCGCGAGTTTTCACAACACCTACCTCCAACTCCCCGATTTACGAATCAACGAAATGCTGATTTGTCGCCACGTGATCTGCCTCAACGAATGACCACGATCATTTCACTATTTTGTATTTCGTGAACTTCGCTTTGAAGGATTTATCCCACTCAATCCTCCATACTGGTTCTTCCTTCGAACTTTCAATTTATGCGCTCCACCTTTGAACGCTTCAACTCTTCAAAACTTAGAAATTTTCTAAGTGTTTCCTTTCGAATCTTAGAATTACTACTTCTCCTGAGCTTCTGACAAATGAAATTTAAACCTCACCCTGGTGCACACTTTCACTCTGCATCTTTTCAAAAGACTTTTTGATGCCCTCCTGGCATACTCTACGCTCAACTTCCCGAGCCTTCAAACTTACAACGAGTTTTCCTCTACGCACACTCCTTGAGCTCAATATGCACACTCTGCATATGAAAGTCCCCCGCTATCTCTTATGAACTTCGAGTTGAAAAAGACTTCTTCACACGCACTCCTTGCGCTTAGTATGCACTCCTTGTATAACTTACATAAGAGAAATACTTAGAGACGTATTCAATTACTCATTCTCCATGAACCTCATAAATTCACAAAATACATAATAACAGTCAAACAATATCAACAATGTACAATTGAATCAATTTTCTCTGTTCTATTCATTTCAAAAGAAAAAAAACATGATTACAGTAGTTATCTCTTACAACCATTACAATGAAAACTTGTCTAAGGACCCAGAGCCTCTTCGCTCTTCTTCCTCCTATCTAAAAATCTATCACATTCTACCTTGGCGGTTACCTACCTAGCTTGATTACATGTAACCTAATGACTAATCAGGGAAAGTATCCTACACCTGTAATATTTTATAGTCGTGTAAGGTTTTACAATCGTTTCATCATTTCAAACGGTGGTCTGACTTTACACGCTCTAATTTAATTAACACAAAATTCAAAACTCTACACCGCTACGAAGCTGGCTAAGATTCGACTTTGGTTCTTTCAATGTGCTAAGGTGTCGACTTCGCTTCCACGTCTGCCTTTTTGGATTTGATAGCGATTGTCCTGCATCATATGTGGAGAAGAACATTAAGAAAATAATGGAATTAATTACAGAGGCTTGAGAGATGTCAAAGAACATGGTCTATTTTGGAACGAGGGCACATGCCTTCCATGAATATTTACAGGAGGATTTGAAAAATGAAGAAGGTTTTTACCTTGATGCGGTCGTATCCTTAGGTTTTAAAGTTACCAATATGACATAGTTGAGAAACAGAGAGGAGGATCTCCCTTCTCGGAACCGGATAAAACAAATGAATACATGCTGGAAGGAAAAGGTTAAAAACTTGAATATCATTATCCAAGCATGCGACCAAGCTGTATTGAAGAAGGAAGAACTATTCAAGAAGCTGACTGAGATAGACCTAGCCAGAAGCACCAATGAGGTCCAAGACCCTGAATTGATCCTCAACTCATTGTTCCTAACCAAGCAAGCCTTTGACGAACAAGTTGAGATCTTTAAAGGGTTATCATTTGAAAAGTTCTATGGAATTCTTGAGTATAATGAAGATGACGTAGACAACTGGCTAGTGGATTATTCAGTAAAAAAACAAGATATTGAAGAAGATTTGCGTAATATTTCTATTGATATAATAGACTTGGAGGGCGAGCTATTCAATATAAAAATCCGACATGAAATCAACGTAGCACCAGTGAGAAGCTACATCGAAGAGTGGTTTAAAAAAGCTATCGACAAACTGGCCGATGGAGGGAAAAAGGTAGTTGAGACTGTTCCTCTAACCGTCGATGAAAGCAATACAAGGACATCAAAAAGCAAGTGACAAGAGAAATAGATACCATCATAGTAAGTTCATACTGATCACATCCTTCTTTCTTTATCAAGTCCTTCATCCAGTTACTCCACCTCTTTAAATAAAAAGGTTTAACCGAAGACTGATAATTTCCTTTTTCTTCTTACCAGGTCTTGCTGTCTTCTGCCACCCACTTTCTTCCTTCTACAAACTTCGTTCTTATATATATTTTCTTTATGGTCTGCGGGAGCCCCAATCCTAGTCTTTATGACAAACACATTTAAATTTCAGAGAATATGTAATAAACTATATATTTTTTAGAATTTTTAAGAGAGCTATTTTGGGAACAATCTCAACTGTACTTTGTAACCCATTTTTCTGAATATAAATTATTTGAGGTTGATCTATCATTATCTTTATTTGATATGCCCATGTATCACTCTATCAAAGTTCTCTTATGCATGCAAATCATTTCCTTTTATTTTTATGTGATCATAAATCTTTACCCAAACTATGATGGATGTGAGGAAATTTTGCTTATTTACTTTAAATGCATGAATGTGTGTGGTTCCTGGTCCATTCTTAGGAACATTATTTAAAAAGAAAATAAAAAACATTTTCTTTTTTTGCATCTTTTTTTTTCTTTGATTACCATGACAAACTTCTGTAAAGTCCCACATTCTGAAGACCTAGAGTCCCACGAAAATCATAACAAAGGAGTACCACCTCTATAAAAAAACAGGGGGATTTGTATCCTCGTGAGGTTGTTGTTTTGTTCCTAAAGGATTCAAGCATCAACAATAGTTAAAACTAATGTTCATACAAACAATGACCAATAACATTTGTTTTTTTATTACCAAATACCCAAATCACGGGGTTTTAGAATGTTGGTATTTAGATTCACTAGCAACTCAACATATGACACTTGAGAGAGGTTGGTTTACATCATATAAAGAATTACCTAAACGAAAAATTATCAATCATGGAGATGAAAGCATGAGACAATGGGACTTGGTAAGATTTTATTGGAGATCCATGATGATGCATATAAACAAATCCAAACTGTATGGTATGCCTTTACTATAAAAAAATCCTTTTGTTAGTGAGTCCCAACACTAACACATGAATATTGGTATTGGTACATTCATTAGGGTTTCACATATTAGAATAATTAAGATGAGTAAAATGGAGGATACTAATACTTGAAGGATGGGTTAGTGTTTTTAGACATTCTGGGACTAATCTAGTGACATGCTTATATGGTATGCATTTTAATATTTTTGTGTAGCCAACCACAAATACACTCTAAACTCTAACATCATAATTATGAGGAGGGTAACTGAGTCCCACATTCCAAACCCCAACATCCCAATTATAAGGAGGGTGCTAGAGTCCCACAAGAATTGACCTCGTGACATGATGGAACCAAGCCCCATTTAGACTACTTGATCTACCTAGTGTAGAGAAATACCCATATTTATTCTTTAATGCTTTGTTGGGTGCATCGGTGTCCACAAGAGTATATGCATATCATCATCGAACCTTTCCTTCACCTTGAACAATGCACCAACATTGGAAATCGACAAGATAATGCCAAAACATTCATGCACAACATTTTATTTTCAACAAGCTTTGTCCATTGCATGGATGTTGGGTCAACCTAACATTGTTAAATGTTCACTTTGGATGTTATTTTGGATCCAACATGAAGTCGATTTGTCTTAACAGGTATCAGCATGGACTGTATCATCAACCCACTCATCACAAATGTTGTTGACTTGACTTGAGGATTTCACCTTGGACGCCTCATTTTGACAAAGAAAGGTCAATAAAAAGACAAAGTAGTTTTAGTCTGCAAAATTTCACACTATTGGAGTTAGCATGCCTTTGAAACCGATATCTACTTAAAAATGCATGTTTTGATGCAATTGAAAACTACCATGCGAAGGGAGAGACACTTCATATAGGATTTTGTTAGTTCTGAAATTCCATGGTTGGGGCATTATGATCTCCTTTTGATCGTTATTCAGTAAATAAAGTGAGGATAAACCTTCCATTTAACTAATTTTAATACAATTATAGTTGTTGTAAACAAAAGATTAACATTTCAAGCAGGAATATCAACAAGTCCTTAAATGTTTCTTATCATCTATTTTACAAACTCGTAATGTTTATGTATCAGGCACAAATATCGACTTGTTCAACAAAGATTTGAAGCATATTTGGATTCATTTGGTGGTGATGACCATTCGACATACAAGCCAATTTCTCTCACAAGGAAATCTAACTCAACATAAAATTTGAACCAACTTAACTTGACATTTGAAATTCAATCCAACTTTGGTTAATTTTTAAAAAAATTAAATGACTTGTCCACACAATACTCTTTAGAATTTTAAACTAATTCCATACATAGTTCAATGTGTTCTTCCACGTTTTTCCATACATACAAACACATTTACATACATATATTTCTATATATGATTTTAATGGTTTTATGAATTAGTGTAAATTCATTTTAATTTATGATTTTAGTATTAGAAGGATAAAAATATAAAATGCAAATTTCTCAATATTTAAAAGAAATTTTTTCCAAGTTACACTGCTAGGGAAAACCCCGAGTACTTCCCCTCATTTCGAGGATGATGCCCACTGCCAGGGAAAACCCTTGAATACTTCCCCTCATTTCTAGGATAGTACTTAGGGTAATCCCTAGAATTTTCAAGGCACAAGGCCAATCAACAAGAAGGCTTGAAGCCATTACATCAATATATTTGTTAAGAGTTCAACTTGTCACTTGGGGGATTGAACTTGGGTAGAGAGGATAACAACATTCCTCCCCAACCTCTAAACCCAATTGACATCAATATTTAAAAGATTATGAGTGAAGATAAATTTAAATTGATATACTTACATACATTTAGATATTAATACTTGTTATGTCTTTAGCCATTTTTTTTCTAATACTTAATATGATTTAAGTACTATAATTTTATTTTTTTAATATAAAAATTTGTAAATAATTATTATTTAAACGATATTAAATTTAATATTATTTTATTTTTAATTTTATATAAAGTATTATATTTAACACACAAATAAAATAAATATTATATAAAATAAATAACCAAAATGAATATTATATAGAATACATTAATTAATGATTAAAGTTGTTATTTTTCAAGTATATATTTTTTTCTTTTAATATTATAAAGAATATTAAAAATCATAAGCTTTTCAAGTTTGTAAATCATGATATTCATTGTTTATTTGTTCTTCTTTATCTAAAAAAATATTTAGAATTATTTTAGTGACTATATATGGGCTTCGATGCTTTACAATATTTTTAGTGGAACAATTTTTGTTTGACTCCCATGGTTAAGGATTGTACATATCGATAGGCTACCTTTTTTTTTCCTTTTAAATTTTTATCTATCCATCAAAATGCTTGGAAATTGTTGGAGATTCTAATAGTGTATTGATGCTTGGAAATTGTTGGAGATTCTAATAGTGTTAATTGCTTTGCATAATTTGATGGGTCTCAAGGAATCGACGCTTTATGACGCTTTATTATGGGTCATAATTGCGTTTAATCCTTTTTCATGAAATCTTTTGCAAAATTTAAAGGTTTAGAAACATGTTTGGGTGTTTGCGTCTTGCCATCTTTATTTTTGCAAAAATTAAAGGCTTAGGAACTTGTTTGGGTTTTTCTATTTTTCTTCATAAAATTCTTTGCTAAAATAAAAAGCTTAGGAACCTTAGAGACCTACTTTTTATGAAGGGCCACCTAAAATGGATTCTTTAAATTTTCTTTTTCTAGGTTCTTCCACCAAGAATTTGATTATTATTTCTCTACATATTACCTTGAGAATCATTTGCCTTTGTATAGGAAGCTACCACATACCCATGCTCAAAAGAGAGATTATAATAATAGACAATGTGTTCACAATCCAACGACAATCTCTAGCTACTATTCTTGCATTTTGGTATAATTTTATAAGAGATATTTGCTTGAATATGTATTAATGCATATTAAGCCATGCATTGAGGATGTGACCTTCCCATTAATCCAGATCAATAAACTTATCCAAAATGTTGACAATTTTAGCAACAAATTATTTGTAGTCCTTGTATTCAAGAAGGATACTAGTCAATCTCAACCAAATGAGAACTTTTGATTGCGTATTCAAATTTGGGTTGAATCCAAGAAACCACAATATCACAACAAGGATTGGTTTATCAATAAACCAAGGGTCCTCACTGTAATGTATCAATTTCAACCCTATGCAATAATTTGATTTATTTATGTTTAAATGTTTTTGCATTGATATTTTTATTACTATGCCTTATTCACACCATGAGGTGGACAAACCAGGGTGATTTTGAATATTTGTAAAAATTGTTATTTTGTAGTTAATAAAATAATCAAGACTTATTGAGCATGAGCACCTAAATGGGATATGATACCACATGAGGGGAAGGTGAGAGGGTGTAAGAGATTTTTTACATGCTTAGAATCCTAGTCTCTTTTTCTACCCATCTTGCCATTATTGTAACCTTCACTCTTTTATGATATTGAGCCTATCCTATAGTTTAATTTGAAGATAAGAGAAGTGGATGAAACCTACTGATATATTTAGACAATCACCTTCTACATGTTGAAAATCCCCCCACATAATTAAAATAAAAAGAAGTTGATTTTGGACTCTTGCAATCTTTCACTCATACAAAAGGAAGACAAATTTGAATAAAGAGAGAATTTTATTTTTTTTTTGGAGAAGAGGAAAACATAGTTTGGAAAAAAACGACAATTATATATATATATATATATATCAACATTCATTTAGTTCACTGAGAATTTTCAAAATTAATAAATTTCTACTTATGATTGAGACTTCTTTGTACTCTTAAGACAAGTGTGCCATTACCCAGCATGGTCCTATATGTATTTAATATTCAAATGTCATCCTCATGAATAGCCCTTGTCATGTATTTTGGAGCCCTTGAGACATTGACTGATTTTTTTCTCTCCGTAGTCAATTGTCCTCTTAAATCATCCTCGTAATACCATAGCTCATTGCAAATTTATTGGAATGTTATGAGAAAAATGCAACGTACTCCTCTTTATTAAACGATTAGGGCTCCCTCTTATCGAAAATATCAATGCTTGACCATTTGCATTCTTTTGGTATAAAATCTGCATTCTTTTGGTATAAAATCTATAGTTGGATATGTTTGGGTGTCATGATAACAATTATTATGGTTGTACTATGATACAATGGGATGAAATTTTGAAACTAAAATTAAATAGTTCGATTGAAGAACTTGAAATTATTAACACATACACTTGTAAGAATTCAAGGTACTTAACTCTCATAAATGATTCAAGGCATAATTGTCTGTAGTAATTGATATAATGAGTTTCTCACTATAGGTAGACATCAATGTTTGAACAATGCACTGTAATATGCTTACAATACAAAGGAGCTAGTATAAGTGATTTCACATGAATTGATTGAGGCATTGTCTTGATTACTTGGAGTCTACTCTTAAGACAAGTAATGCACTATGTAATCATCCCCAAAAACAACTTGTAAGAGTGCCCAAACACTAGTATTGAAGGAGTTGGTTGTAGAGATTCTAAGAACATAAGCACAAATTCATTCATGGATCTTTGAAGTGTTATTGGAAATGTATTATCTATATTCTATGTGTGAATTTTTGCTTTGTCTTCCAACAATTGATGTTCTAATTTCCATAGGCAACTCAACAATCATGGAGATCAATTCTTTAAAAAATAAATATTTTGTTTATATGATAAGAAGTATTTGGGGACGTTCATATTTATTATATGTTCTTTCTTGTATAAGTGTTTAATGTTTTAATACATGTGAATATTACAATTGGTATCGGAGCCAAGGTTACAACATTAGGGGTTGTAAGGGCTCAAAGAAGAATGGATGACAATGACTTATGGTGTTAAGTTAAAACTAACATTTTATTTTCTTTATTTGCTTTGTTATGCAATGCCTACGGTTAAAAAAAATTGAAAGTAATCTATCTTGTGGAGTTGAGTAAGTGTTTCCATGGAAGATTTTCCAAACCTTTAGGAGAATGAGTACAATGAAAGAAGAAATATTGAGACTCCTCCAGACATGGCAGAAACCATGAGAGGCTTGAAAGTAGAACTTTAGAGTTGTAGGGAAAGCAATGAGAAGATAATAAAATCTCAAGAAGAACATAATGAGTTGAATGTTTCCCTATTGCAAAGTTTGACCCAAATTCATAAACAAATGCATCGAGGACATATTTCAGGTAATTTGTTGATCCAAATTATTTTGGGAATGACATGAAGACAAAAATATAACCGATAAATAACAAGGAAATACACAAAGATAATGTGAAGAACACAAAAATATAGTGAAAACCAACTTCTATTAATGAACAAGAGAGAAAAACATTGTAGAACACAAACTGAAAGAAGAGATGTTGGCTATGATTCATTCACAACAAGCTTTACATCACACTCCATTGCATGTTTAAAGGGCCTCCTTCACCTCAATTATATATGAGAGAGTGAGAGGAGAACAATTCCCATGATGCATGTGGGATAAATTGGAATAAGTTTATAAAATGCCATAGGCATGAGTTGGATGTTTCCCTATTGAAAAGTTTGACCCAAATTCATAAACAAATGCATCGAGGCCATATTTCAGGTAATTTGTTGATCCAAATTATTTTGGGAACGACATGAAGACAAAAATATAACCGATAAATAACAAGGAAATACACAAAGATAATGTGAAGAACACAAAAATATAGTGAAAACCAACTTCTATTAATGAACAAGAGAGAAAAACATTGTAGAACACAAACTGAAAGAATAGATGTTGGCTATGATTCATTCGCAACAAGATTTACATCACACTCCATTTCATGTTTAAAGGGCCTCCTTCATCTCAACTATATATGGGAGAGTGAGAGGAGAACAATTCCCATGATGCATATGGGATAAATTGGAATAAGTTTATAAAATGCCATAGGCATGTAAAACACTAGAACTTCCCGGGTGGTCACCCATCCGAGTACTACTCTATCTTGAGAGCGCTTAACAGAGGAGATCTAATGGGATTTAGTTCATTAACGCTATGTTATATGCATGTACATAATACCACTAGGGAATCATTACATGATGTCTGTAATTAACAAATGAAGATGACATTACATTCCATTCCCCATCAAAAGGGTGAATATCCTGGTTTCTCAAAACCACAAGATCAAAATGGTGATTCAGTGGAAAAGGTGGATGGCCACCGAGATACATCTGGATCATTCCTCCCCCCTTACGAATCAATGGTCCCCATTGTGTCAAGTTCCCTTGGGAGACAGGGAGACTTCTGCTAGATCTAAAGCTTGGTGTGTTGCTTGTCTTGCTGAAGAAGTTGTCCTGCTTAGCTTGTTGAAGGTTGTCATGAACCTGTTGCTGGAGGGGTTGGATCCGTTCAACCAATCTAGCTGCATTATATACCTGAGTGTGGGAGGAATTTGTCGGTGAATATGAAACATGAAGAGTATGAAGGGTTCTGTTACAACCTTGCTTCACTGGGCGGTGTGGAGGCACCCCCGTAGGTGCAGTAAGAAAATCTTGGTACTCTTCTACAATCTTGTCGATCTGCTTCTGCTGGATAGAAAGGTCTTGGGCTGAGGCTGTAGTGGTTGCAATGTCCTTCTATTCACCTTTTGATTGGATTTTGAAGAGGCTAAACTTTTCAGTATGATAGATTACTTTGTGGCATTGTTTTGGTGGGACGATAGTCAGAACTACCTCTGGTATCATGTATAGTTGACCCCCAGAGTAAAAATGACGTTATAGGGTCGAGACTCATAAACAACATGATGCCTCCACACATATGGTTGGACTAATAGAACATCATAGACTTGCAATGGGGCAACATCACATAATACCTCATCCTTGAAGGGCTTGATGTCGTAGGGCATGCGACACTGTTCGCTGACACGAAGATCTTGACCCTGGCGAAGCCACCTGATGTTGTATGGCTACGGGTGTGGTGTTGTTGGTAAATCCAACGGCTTGACAACCTCTGCTGAGATGATGTTATTTTGGCTTCCTCTATCAACAATTAAATGCAATGGGGTCCCCTTCACCCACATCTATGAATGGAAGAGTCACTCCCCCTCCTTAGGTTTCTCTTCTTGTTGGATTGTTGTAGTTGCGACAGTAGCAATGGGATTTGCATCAATGATCTCTCTCCTTTTATTATTTTCTGAATCAGAGTCCAAGTCAGGGTTTGGCTCTTTTTCTTTGAGCTCGACAACCAATGACTGTATTGAGTGACATTCAATAGTGTTGTGCCAAGGGTTGTTGTGTCACACAACTTTCCGATGTGTAACAACCCTAGTTGAATAGTATTAATTAAATAAGATTGGTATAATGATACTAATTAAATATTTATCAATTAATTAATTGTTATAATTTTAATTACCAGTGTGACTGCCCAGAGTTACAATCAGGGTTTGTGCATAGAGAAGGAAAGGCACCAATGGGGAGATCAAGTAGCAGCCACCAGATTTACGCAGCGGTTAATAATCGCCAGACCGAACATCAATCCACGGTGGTGGAGTCATCAAGTACGCTAAATCATATCAGTGTCAAGATTTTGTTTGATTCTAGTGCGACAGATAGTTTCATTTCACCATCTGCATTAGAAAAGAGTGGGTTGGCAGCCTACGAGCACAATGACTTTAAACAAGTCGAGATGGCTTCGGGGGAAAAACAAGCGGTAGGACCTAGTGTTGATAATTGTATA
>ML786305.1:53714-69744 GCA_009831015.1 Picea engelmannii | reverse complement strand
TGGCTCTCTTGAGGTTGGCCTTCCTTGATCTGTCCTTCATTATGTGAGTTAGAGTTTTCTTTTCCATGCTTCTCCCACTTACTCTGCTGCTTGAATTTCTGCTCAATTTTGACTGCATATCGATAAGCAACTCTCAGTGAGTAGATGCCCAAGAAATCCATCTCTTCTTGGATGTACCTATGTAGACCACTATGATACTTCAAAACTAGGTGTTTCTCGGAGTCTTTGATACCTATATTTGAGCGCAAGGTATGAAAGATGTTGGTGTACTCTGACACCGTCTGGTCTCTTTTCTGATGCAGAGTTGTCCATCTCATGTATTGGTCATCGTAGTTTTCGACAAGGTAGAAATCCTCCTTTAGGGAATCTACAAAGGCCGCCCAAGTGGGTTCTCTCCAAAATAGTGTAGATTCATCCGCGGTTTACCTCTCCCAGTAACCTTCCCACCAAGCTTTGACATGGGGAAGGGATTTAGGGAGCACGAAGGTGATCTTTTCACTGTCGGAATTTTTTTGGACAGAGTAATAACTTTCTAGCAGGTTCAACCATTTTTCTAGAGCATCTGCATCTATTTGGCCTTCAAATAAGGGGATATCAAAATTGACTTGTACCTTGAAGGGTGTCACACTTGCGAAATGGCTTCTTGTCGAAGATGAATCAGTCGCCTCCATTGGTAGTCTTCGAAGGATCTGAGCAAAGTTGTCCATCACCTCATTCCTTTGTCTCACAAGGGATTCCTCAAGCAACATATTGAAAGGATATCCTACTTTGTCATCTCTCTTTTCTTCTGCCATGGAAAGTCGCTTGGGATGGCGAGAGCAGTTGTCCTCAAGAGAAACTAACTCGAGACCCAATTCTCTATACCCTGACCTCGTCGAGGACATGCTCTGAGAAACGACAAGGAGCATCATGCTCTGATACCATTCATCCGAATTATTTTGGGAACGACATGAAGACAAAAATAAAACCGATATATAACAAGGAAATACACATAGATAATGTGAAGAACAAAAAAATACAGTGAAAACCAACTTCTATTATTAATGAACAAGAGAGAAAAACACTGTAGAAAAAAAATGGAAGAATGGGGTAGCCTATCTCTGAAAAGAAATAGATGTTGGCTATGCTTCAGTCACAACAAGCTTTACATCACACTAGGCCTCCTTCACCTCAATTATGTATGAGAGAGTAAGAGGAGAACAATTCCCATGATGCATGTGGGATAAATTGGAATAAGTTTATAAAATTCCATAGGAATGTAAAACACTAGAAATTCTCAGGCGGTCACCCATCCCAATACTACTCTAGCCTGAGCACGCTTAACTGCAAATTTCTAATGGGATTCAATGCATTAACGCTATGTTGTAGGCATGTACATAATCCCACTAGGAAATCATTACATGATGTCTGTAATTAACAAATGAAGATGCCATTCCCTTCCATTCCCCATCAATAGGGTGAATATCATGGTTTATCAAAACCACAAGCTCAAAATGGTGATTCAGTGGAAAAGGTGGATGGCCACCGAGACCCATCTAGATCATTTGCTCATAAAATTCCTTCAAGGAAGAGGTCCCACATTATTAAGAATTAGATATCTAGTGACGAGACATATACACCATCTGAATCATTAGACAATGATGCAACTACTTTTGAAGATTCAATCAACAATGGTTCAAGGCCTTCTTGTTGTAGATAGAGGAAGAAGATGCATTCCAAAGATTATTTACAAGGGTAATTCATAAAGGTAAGACCACCTAACTTTGATGGTGAGGTAAAATTAGGTGGAGAAGATGAATCATGGATTTTTGGAATAATGAATATTTTCAAGTACATAACTATTACGAAAATATGAAGTTAGAGTGGACGTTTTTAATATGAATGGAAAACATTTATTTCATGGAAATACCTCAAAAAAGTGAAGAAGATCAGTGAGATAAAAATCATTTGGAAGAAATTTAAGAAATACTTTCAACATAAATACATTTCAAAGAGGTACTATGATGGTAAGATCAAGGAATTTCATGAAATGAAATTGGAAAAACTAACCATGGATGATTATGCAAGCACATTTTTGGAATTTCTAAGGCATGTTCCATATATCATGGGCGAGAAGGTAAAAATTTGGTGCTTTCTCAGTGGATTGCCTCAATCCTACAAAGACATGATTGAATTTCACGATCCTAAAACTCTTGATGAGACAATCGGGAAGGTTAAATAATGTTATACAGAACAAACATAAACCAAAATTTAATGAGGCATGGAAGGAAAATAGAAAGGATAAATATGAACATAGAAAGAAGGATTCAAGCTTCAATGGTATAAAAATTAGTTAAAGAATTTTCAGCCAAGTTAACTAGAAAAAAGTAGTTTCCAACATAACTACCCATCACAGAGTGGAAACAAGCCAACATGATAAGTGGGAAGGAGGCCAAGTGAGCCTTGGAAAGGGCCTCTGAAATGTTGGGGATGTGGAGGCAATCATATACTTATATATTGTCCCCATAGAAAATATTAGGACTATCTACAACATACAAGAAGTTGCAATAACCAATAATGATGTAGCAAGGACCATTCCTAGAATCTATGTTTCTTTGGATGATCAACAAGAAAACCACCGAGCATTAGTGGTGGAAGTTGAAGGTAAGATTGTTAAGAAATATGTTTCTATTTTGATTGACTTAGGGTCTAGTCACATCTATGATGCACCTAAAGTTGTTGACTTGTGTATTCTTAAAAAATGCAACCATAAGAAATCATGGTTAGTGCATTTGGCTATGGTAACTAAGAGAAAAACAAGTGAGTTGGTAGATGCATTCCCACTGGAAATGGATGGACTATCCATGTGGGAAAATTTGAATATCTTGCCACTTGGTTCATACAATATTTTGATTGGATAGAAGCACATAAGGCAAAACTTGATTGCTACAATAAAACCTTTGATTGCATAGATAATGATGGAAATTCAAGAATAGTGAAAGGTACTCTAAAATCCATCTCCACAAGGCATATTTTGGCCTTACAATTGAAGAAGAGTTTTTTAAAAGGTTGTAAGTTGTATGCAGTTGATGTGTTGGATTCAGTAGAAAACAAAGGCCCAAAGCTTGAAAACTATCCAATACTTTGAGAATTCAACATCACATTTCTAGATGAGATACCTAGTCTACCTCCCAAGAGGGACATTGACTTTTCAATTGATTTTATGCCAAGAGTTGCACCTATATCCAAATATCCTTACAAAATGAGTACTCTTTAACTAATGGAGTTGAAAATGTAGTTGTAGGAGTTGTTAGAGAAAGGTCATATTAGACTAGGTGTGTCTCCTTGAGGAACACTAGTTCTATTTGTGAAAAAGAAGGATGGGACCCTTAGGTTGTGCATAGGCTACAAATAATTGAACAAGTATGAAGGATGGGACCCTTAGGTTATAGTGAAAAACAAGTATTCATTACTTCGAATTGATGACTCGTTTGGTGAAAGTGTTCTTAAAGATTGACTTGAGATTCATATATCATCAAGTCTAAATCAAGGATGAAGATATTAACAATACAACCTTGAGGACAAGGTATGGGCATTATGAGTTTGTGGTAGTACCATTTGGACTTACCAATGCATCAACCACATTAATGTGCCTTATGAACAATGTGTTCAATAAATATTTGGATAAGTTTGTATTGGTTTTTATTGACGATATCCTTATCTATTCAAAATACAAAGAAGAACATAAAGATTATCTCAAAATGGTTTTGAAAATAATAGGAGAGCATCAATTTTATGCCAAGTTCAACAAATGTGTTTTTAATCAAAGACAATTCCATTGCTTGGGACACATCATCTTAGAACAAGGAATTTCAGTTGATCCAAAAAAGATTAAGGTCATCATGAATTGGCCCACTCCAAAAAATGTGATAGATGTAAGATCGTTTATGGGAATGGCAGGATATTATTAGAGATTCATTAAGAGTTTATCCAAGTTTGGCCACCCAATAACATCATTGTATAAAAAATGAATAAATTTTGTGTGGTCTTTAGAATGTGAAGAAAGTTTTCAATAGTTGAAAGATCTTCTTACCAATGTGCCAATTCTAAAAGTAGCAAATTCAATAAAGATTTTGTAGTGCATACATATGCATGTAAAGAAGGACTTGGTGGAGTTCTTATACAAGATAACCATGTGGTGAGTTATGGGTTTAGAAAACTAAAAGAACATGAAAATAACTATGTCACTCATGACTTAGAACTTGTAGTCATAATTCATGCACTTAGGATGTGGCATCATTACTTGATGGGTAGGAAATTTGTATTAATGACAAATCAAAGTGGGTTGAAGTACCTATTTGATCATCCACACTTGAACACCAAACAAGCTAGATGATTATCTTTTATCAATGAATATGAATTTGAGATAATACACATAAAAGGTAATACGAACAAAGTAGTCAATGCACTCAACAAAATCATACAAGTGATACATATGGAAACCATTAGTACTTGTGAATCTAACCTAAACATTAGAATAAAAGAAGAATTGTGTGATGATGGACACTTCATTTAATAAGAAACAATTTGCAGCAAGAACCACCTAACATAAATGTGATGGTTACTAGATGAATAAAGATGGATCATTGATCTACAAAGATAGATTATACATTCCTAATTTAGTAGAGTTAAAAAAAACTCATTATGAATGAAATACACAAGAAACCATACCCAAGACACCCATGCTACCAAAATATGATTTCTATAGCAAGGAAACACTATTATTGGCCTATAATGAAAAAGGATATTGCATAATTCATTTCAAGATGCAATGAATGCTAGTAGGTCAAAGTCAAACATCAACATCCAACAAGCCTTTTACAACCCTTGTCAATTCCTAAGTGGAAATGGGAAGTAATAACAATGGATTTTATCACATGACTGCTTATAAAAACTAAACAACATGATGCTATGATGGTTGTGGTTCACAAACTAAGAAAGGATGCTCATTTTATTCCCATAAAATTTACTCACAAAGAAATCAACATTGTAGAAACCTTTATGAGGGAAATTTTTAGGTTGCATGGGATGCTTACAACAATTATATTTGACAAAGATTAAAAATTTACATCAAATTTTTGGAAAGGATAGTTTGGAGGATTGGGTACACAATTAAACTTTAACATTTCTTATCATTCAAAAATAGGTGGACAGACGTAAAGAACAAATCGGATATTGGAAGACATGCTTCACATGTATGTTATGAACAAACAAATTAAATGGGAAGACTACCTACACTTGGTAGAGTTTGATTATAACAATGATTATTAAGCATCACTAAAATTGAGTCCATTCGAGGCACTTTATGGTAGAATATGCAATACCTCAGTGATATAGGATAACCCAGTGAATAGAATCATCCTTGGACAAGAAATGATTAAGGAGATGGAACAAGAGGTTATTAAGATTAAACAAAATTTGAAGATAGGTCAAGGCAGACATAAAATTTATGCAGACAAACACAAAATGCAAAAGTGTTTAAAGCTAGAGAACATGTTTTTTTCAAATTTAAACCATGAAGGAGTTCCCTAACACATGGAACTTGTGCCAAGCTAACACTTAGATATTATGGGCCATTTGAGATCCAAGAAAGGGTAGGGATAATATTATATAAACTTTCATTACCTGCTAACGTTAAAACATAATGTTTTCCATGCTTCATTGCTTAAAAAATATGTACATGATCTTAACCATGTGATTGACTAGGATGTGATTTAGGTGGAACCATAGGGAGAGTTCCAACCATAACCCCTATACATATTAAACAATAAAGTAACATTGCTTTGGAACTGATCCATCACTCAAGTAAAGGTGCAATGGAAGCACTTTGGACTAGAAGAGGCTATTTGGGAGATGGATGATGCCATGAGAGAGACATATCTATTCGTATTTCAGTATTAAACATTGTTGTAATAAAATAACATCGATGAAAATGTTATTCCAAGGGGAAGGAACATAATTTTTTAGTTTTTTTTGTCACTGGAGAAATATGCAACTAGTCGGGCTCGTATTCACGTGACATGGGGTCGAGTTATCTGACTGCTAGCACTATAACCTCCATGTGTGCCCACAATTCCCCATATGTGAGACACAATTTAATCTGAGGTTTCGAAGCAGTGACTTCACATACCATAGTTCCTTAATAGTGCACTCCATCACTGACTACTGATGCAGGAGCATCGTCAAAAAGTACACGTGGTAGGACAACTCAGTGCCTAAGAGCCAATCTGGAGTCTCGAACGCTAGCTAGTACTACAAATCTTTTGAAGCGATAGAAAAAAAAGAGGAAATATCACACGTGTGGAGACAAAATGAGCATGCATGACTTGGGAGCTTAACACTAGTCTCAATGTAACTACAATTAGATAGCAGTTAGTTTGTTTCTTTTGTATAAAGAGAGATTTTGTACGCCCAAAAGAGGGGTTACGAGAATTATGAGCAAGTAGGAATCTCAGAGTATTAGTTGTTGCTTTGATTTTAGCTGTAACTATTTTCTTGATTTTGAATGAAGATAACAGAGAAAAATTGATCCAATGTATGGTGTGAATGGTGTTTGCAATTTCTTTGTTGTTGTCTTAATCTTTTCAAGAATGAATGAATCTTTCTACGAGTGTATGTAGATTTGAAATGCTTGCATAAGAATTTAAATCGCTTTTCTTCATGAGCCGGTGCAAGGTATGCACACAGTCCGCAAGGAGTGCATTGACAGGGTCTGTTTCGACTCGTAAAGCTCAGAAGAAATAACGTAAGACTTCCTTTGCAGGAAGTGTAAAGTGGTTGTCGCAAGGAGTGCACAGTCATCGCAAGAACTCGAATCTTGTGTAAAGATCTGTTGCAAAGAGTGCACAGACCTGGAATTCGACGAAGAGTCGAAGAGACTCCATAAAGAAGTCGAAGGACGAGAGCGAAAGAACACCAGGAAGGCGAGAAAGGATTATTTTCAAGAATCTTTGGATCTGAGTTGAAGAATTTCCCAGAAAAGCAAGAAGTGCTTGGGAGATTGAAATCTTTGGAGAGATCAAGCTCAAGAGGAGTAGCACTTTCCAAGAAGCGCGAACAAGATCCAAGAAATGGACTCACAGGAAGGATAAAGGTCAAAGCCTTTAAATCCTTTGAAAAATATTCTAAGTCTGAAGAAAGCTTTAGCTCAAACGGAAGATCTGGACCATCCGATCAGCATCCAGACAACGAGGAGAAAGTACAGAGGAGGAAATATCTCAATAATTCGATCTAAGCACAATGATATGAGTCGTTGATCAAAGGAGAGATCTAGACCGTTGATCCAGTGCCATCGCAATTTCGGCTATCAAGAGAATGGAGGCAAGGAGACTCCAAAGTCACGAATCGCGAAATCGTGAAAAGATCACAGTTGTTGATTGAAGGAGGGATTTGAACCGTAGATCTAGTTTTTTCGGGACTTCGCAACTAGGGAAATCAGAGGTAAGAGTTCGGGGAACTCGCGAAACCCGAAACCACGAAGATTTGATCTGAGCCGTCGGTTCTAGAAGAGATATGGACTATTGAGCGTCTAGGGAGACGACTCATGAAGTGTGAACTCACGAGACGTGAAATCGTGAAACGTGAAATCGCGAAGTGCTTGAAATATTGGCCCACGGTCATAGCGAAGGGCCACATCGATGAAGGGGAATAGAGGGGCTAGCATGCGCTAGGCTCCTGTCGGGATTTCAGAAGTCGAGAGAGTCGGAGTGACTCACATGCAAAGGCCCGATACGCGAAGTCGCGACGCACCCTTCGATTAGGCGACTGGTCACATCCTTAGTCACATAAAAGGAGGGGTTTAACCAGGAGAGTTGGCATCTAAACACGCTTAAGCTTAAAGACGTTAAGGAGAAAGCCGTGAGTTCCATATAACATGTGCTTTAAGGGAAAGAGGGCATGTTAAGTGGACTGGAGGTTCTTGAGGGCCAAAGAGTTAATCAGACTCAGTTTCTTGATCTATCCTAGACCGGGAGGTCGCGCAGTCCTTAGGAGAGAAGGGGGATCTGCATCAAGTGATATCAGAGCTGATTTTCGTCTGTAGATTTCAGGCGAAGGAGAAAAAGAACTCGAATTTGTACTCTGTGTTTAAGAGACAGTCAACACAATGCTGCCAAGGAGACAAGGGGAGCCACCTTTAGCCAATCACATTGTAAAAAGAGAGATGTGAGAACTCCGTGCAAGGTTGGAAGCGATGGAAGCAGTGCAAAGAAGAGCACATGATGCTGGAGACATTAGCGATGCAGAGAGAAAAGATGTAGAAGCCAAAGAAGCTGTAGGGGAACACATTGCCGAAGAACACTTGCTAGGAGTAGTTGTTATATTGGGAGCTATAGCCAAGATAGAGGTCCCAATGTATGAAGGCAATTTGGATGTTGAAGAGCTACTGGATTGGATAAGGTCCATGGAAAAATATTTTGATTATGAAGATGTCGATGGGGAGAAAAGGATGAGACATGTTGTCACCAGGCTTAAAGGACATGTAGCACTGTGGTGGGATGAACTGCGGGCTGAGAGGAGAAGTAGAGGCAAACAAAAGATAAATAATTGGGATGGAATGGTAGCCAAGATGAAGGCTAAATTCATGCCTAAATATTGTCATATCAATCTATTCAGGAAGCTGCAGAACCTGAGATAGAAGGGTATGGTAGTCAAATAATACACGTAGGAGTTCTACAAGCTGAACATCAGAGTTGGACAAAGAGAGTGGGACGAAGAAATTTTTTCCAGGTATATGAATGGCCTGAGGTACGAAATCCAAGATGATCTTAGCATGATGTTAGTAAGGACAGTGGAGGAAGCTTATCAGTTTATGCTGAAGGCAGAAGAGAAGTTGGCCAAAAAAAAAAGCCAACGAGGTAGAGGTAAAATCTCAGCTCCGAACAAAGGCAAGGGAGTTACCCATGACAAGGCACATAATTCCAAAGATGAGGATGGAACTCCACACAGTCACTCAGAAAGAGGAGGAAGTTCCCAAGGAAGACAGGGTGGTGGAAGAAACTCTTTTAGAGGAAGTGGCAGAGGAGGAATAAGATGTTATGCTTGTGGAAAGACAGGGCACATGTCTTGGGAATGCCCCGAGAAAAAGAAAGAAGGAGTAGAAGCTCACATTTCGGAAGCACAAAGAGAGAATGTTGAAGCAGAGGGGGCAGAGGATGGAACATCCCTGATGATGAGAAAGGTTCTCTTAAAACTAGAGGCAGAAGTTAAAAATCCAGTACAGAGGAACAGTCTATTCAGGACAACTTGCAAGACTAAAGACAAAGTATGCAAGGTGATAATTGATAGTGGGAGCACTGATAACTTAATATCCATGGATATGGTGGAGAAATTGGAGCTGGAGACAACTTCACACCTAGAGCCATATAAATTCTCATGGTTGCAAAAAGGACACCAGGTAATGGTTACTAAACAATGCTTGGTTGAATTTAAGATAGGAGGATATAGAGATGAAATTATGTGTGATGTAATTCCCATGGATGTATGCCATATTTTGTTGGGAAGACCATGGTTGTTTGACAAGAATGTCATTCATGATGGGAGGAAGAATACATACACCTTGGAGAAGAATGGTAGAACAGACATATTGTTGCCAATAGAGGAGAAGAAAGTGAAAGAGGAAGCTAGCACAAGCATACTCCTTATGAGTGGGAAGGAACTCTTGAAAGAAGTCAAAAAAGAATAGGAGATGCAGTTTGTTGTGGTGAGGAAACCCCGAGTTATCCTTACAAGTACTTCAATGGATGATTTTCCTGAAGAAGTTCAAGAATTATTGGATAATTTTGTTGACATAGTGGTGGATGAGCTACCTAATTCATTGCCACCCATCAGAAGTATCAGTCATCGTATCAATTTGATACCAGGAGCAAGTCTGCCAAACAAAGAAGCTTATAGACTGACACCTCAAGAGAATGAGGAGGTAAAGAACCAAGTCCAGGAATTGTTAGACAAGGGTTTGGTTAGAGAGAGCTTGAGTCCATGCGCAGTGCCAACTGTGTTGAGTCCAAAGAAATATGGAGGATGGAGAATGTGTACAGACTCGAAATCCATCAATAAGATCACTATCAGGTATAGATTCCCTTTTCCAAGAATAGATTATTTGATGGACTGCTTAAGTGGAGAAAATTTCTTTTCTAAGATAGATTTGAAAAGTGGATATCACCAAATCAGAATGAGGGAAGGTGATGAGTGGAAGACAACCTTTAAGACAAATGAAGGTTTGTATGAGTGGCTTGTTATGCCATTTGGATTAACCAATGCCCTGAGTACTTTTATGAGGTTAATGAATGAAATACTAAAAGATTTCATTGGCAATTTCGTGGTTATGTATCTAGATGATATATTGATCTTTAGCAAGACTAAAGAGGAGCATTTGAGGCACCTGGCATTAGTGATGAGGAGACTACAACAGGAGAATTCGTTGATAAACCTGAAGAAGTCCTCTTTTATGAAGACAAAACTCATTTACTTGGGTTTTGTGATCTCTTCAAATGAACTGAAGATGGATCTGGAGAAGGTGAAAGAAATCAAAGAATGGTCGTCACCGAGGAGCATGTTTGAGGTAAGAAGCTTCCATGGATACAAATTAGCGAGTTTCTATAGGAATTTCATAAGATATTTCAGTGGAATTTGTGCACCAATGATGGATATAGTGAAGAAGAGGCACAAGTCTTTTAAATGGACAGAGGAGGCCGAGAAGAGCTTCAATTCACTGAAGGATAAAGTAACAGAGTGACCAATTATGGTCTTGCCAAATTTTGAGAAGACGTTCCAGGTAAGGTGTGATGCAAGTGGTGTTGCAATTGGAGGAGTTTTGATCCGGAACAATAGACCTGTTGCTTACTTCAACGAGAAGCTGAATGAGACTAAGAGAAAATACTCCACCTATGACAAGGAGTTTTATTCCATAATCCGCCCTGAAGAAATGGAGACATTACCTTTTCCTACAATAATTTGTCTTGTATAGCGATAACCAAGCTTTACAATTCATAACCAGACATGAAAAATTGAATCAGAGGCATGCGAAGTGGATTGAGCATATGCATAATTTTAGTTTTGTCATAAAACATATTGCTGGGAATGCTAACAAAGTTGTTGATGCATTAAGAAGGAGATGTTTGACTCTGCAGGAATTTCTGGTAAATACCTTAGGGTTCGAACACCTTGAGGAAATGTACAGTGATGATCCAGAATTCAAGGAAGCATACAAAGCATGCACGAATCCTGTGCTGAGAGATAGGAGCCAGTGGATAGAGTATATGATTCAAGAGGGATTGTTGTTCAAGGGCAATCAATTGTGCATACCAAAATGCTCAATGAGGGATAAACTTTTGAAGGAAAAACACAGTGGAGGATTGGTTGTACATTTCGACCGTGATAAGACATTTGCACAGTTGAGCAGTTCATACTATTGGCTAGGTATGAGAACAAATGTAATAAAATTCATGAAGATGCAGAATTTGCCAACATGCAAAAGGTAAAACACAAAACACTGGATTGTATCAACCATTTCCCATACCAGAGAGGCCTTGGGATGCAATAAGCATGTATTTTGTGTTGGGACTACCAAGAACACAAAAAAGGTGCGATTCCATATTTGTAGTGGTGGATAGATTTTCCAAGATGGGACACTTTATCCCATGTCAGAAGACTAGTGATGCAACACATGTTGCAAACCTGTTTTTCAAGGAAGTTGTGAGACTTCACAGCCTACCCCAAAGCATTGTCTCGGATAGAGACACAAAATTTGTTGGTCATTTTTGGAGAACACTGTGGAAGATGTTGGGGAAAAATTTGTCCTTCATCTCGGCTTATCACCCTCAGACAAATGGGCAGACTGAGGTGGTAAACATAAGTTTGGGAAACTTATTGAGGAGTTTGGTCACTGAGCACCATAACCAATGGGATTAGATTCTACCACAAGAAGAATTTGCATACAACGACTCACCAAACAGGATCATTGGGAAGAGCTCGTTCCAAATATTGTATGGAATGCAACCCAGGGGAGTATCTGAGTTGAGAGACTTGGAATAGAGTGAGATCAAAAGTGCTAGAGCAGAACATTTTGCTGCAGAAATGCAGAAGCTCCATAGCCAGATCAGGGGGTAGTTGCAGAATTCTAGCCAAGAGTATAAACGCAAAGCTGATCAACATCACAGAGAACTCCAATTTGAAATAGGAGATCAGGTTCTATCACATCTCAGGAAGGAAATCTTCCTTAGGGGGACATTAACAAGCTAAAGATGAAGAAGATAGGACCATGTAATATCTTGAGGAAGTTTTATGCCAACGCCTATGAGATTGAGCTGCTAGATGATGTGGACATATCGCCCATATTCAACGTCTTAGACTTGTATCCTTACATGAAGGATGACACAGAGGGATTAATAGGTCAAGGGAAGATTCAGTGGGAGAAACAAATGCCTATAGAAGAAAAGCCATAGATGGAAAAGATCGTTAATCAAAGGATTAGTAAGAAGACCAAGAGGAAGACCTATTTTGAATATCTGGTCAAGTGGACGGGACACCCAATAGAAGATACCAGTTGGGAAAGTGAAGCTAATATCCAGAAGCATGGAAAGTCGGTACAGGAGCTCATGGACATGAGTCCATGAATTTTTGTCCAGGGGGAGTATGATGCAGCAACATCGTCAACAAGTACACGTGGCAGGACAACTCAGTGCCTGAGAGCCAATCCAGAGTCTTGAACGCTAGCCAATACTGCAAATATTTTGAAGCGATAGAAAACAAAAGAGGAAAGATCACACGCGTGGAGTCAAAATGAGCACGCGTGACTTGGGAGCTTAACCCTAGTCTCAATGTAACCGCAATTAGATAGCAGTTAGTTTGTTTCTTTTGTATAAAGAGAGATTTTGTACGCCCAAAAGAGGGGTTACGAGAATTATGAGCAAGTAGGAATATCAGAGTAGTAGTTGTTGCTTTCATTTTAGCTGTAACCATTTTCTTGATTTTGAATGAAGATAACAAAGAAAAATTGATCCAACGTATGGTGTGAATAGTGTTTGCAATTTCTTTGTTGTTGTCTTAATATTTTCAAGAATGAATGAATCTTTCTACGAGTGTATGTAGCTTTGAGATGCTTGCATAAGAATTTAAATCGCTTTTCTTCATGATCCGGTGCAAGGTGTGCACACAGTCCACAAGGAGTGCGTTGACAGGCTCTGTTTCGACTTGTAAATCTCAGAAGAAATAGCGTAAGACTTTCTTTGTAGGAAGTGTAAAGCAACTGCCGCAAGGAGTGCACAGTCGTCGCAAGAACTCAAATCTTGTGTAAAGAGCTGTTGCAAAGAGTGCACAGACCTAGATTTTGACGAAGAGTCGAAGCGACTCCGTAAAGAAGTCGAAGGACGAGAGCGGAAGAACGGCAGGAAGGCTAGAAAGGATTCTTTTCAAGAATCTTTGGATCTGAGTTGACGAATTTTCCAGAAAAGAAAGAAGTGTTTGGGAGATCGAAATCTTTGGAGAGATCAATCTCAGGAAGATTAGCAATTTCCAAGAAGCGTGAACAAGATCCAATAAATGGACTTGCAGGAAGGATAAAGGTTAAAGCCTTTAAATCCTTTCAAAAATCTTCCAAGTCTGAAGAAAGCTTTAGCTCAAAGGGAAGATCTGGACCATCCGATCAACGTCCAGACAACGAGGAGCAAGTACAGAGGAGGAAAAATCTCAACCGTTCGATCTAAGCGCAATGATCCGAGCTGTTGATCAAAGGGGATATCTGGACCGTCGATCCAACGCCATCACAATTTCGACTATCGGGAGAATGGAGGCAAGGAGACTCCAAAGTCATGAATCGCAAAAAGATCACAGTCATTGATCGTAGGAGGGATTTGAACCGTAGATCTGGTTTTGTCGGGACTTCGCAACTTGGGAAATCAGAGGTAAGAGTTCAGGGAACTCGCGAAATCCGAAACCGCGAAGATTTGATTTGATCCGTCGATTCGAGAAGAGATCTGGACCATTGAGTGTCTAGGGAGACGACTCGTGAAGTGTGAACTCACGAGACGCAAAATCCCGAAATCGCAAAGTGCTCGAAAGATTGACCCACGGTCATAGCGAAGGGCCACATCGGTGAAGGGGAATAGAGGGGCTAGCATGCGCTAGGCTCTTGTCGGGATTTCAAAAGTCGGGAGAGTCAGAGTGACTTGCATGCAAAGGCCCGATATGCGAAGTCACGACCCGCCTTTCGATTAGGTGATTGGTCACAACCTTATTCACATAAAGGGAGGGGTTTAACCAAGAGAATTAGCGTCTAAACACACTGAAGCTTAAAGGCGTTAAGGAGAAAGACGCGGGTTCCATATAACTTGTGCTTTAAGGGAAATAGGGCATGTTAAGTGGATTTGAGGTTCTTGAGGGCCAAAGAGTCAATCTGATTCAGTTTCTTGATCGATCCTAGACCGGGAGGTCGCGCAGTCCTTAGGAGAGAAGGGGGGTCTGCATCAACTACCCTACACCCCGAGGGCATAATGTTTTAGTTTTGACCCTCTAGAATAATTTGAATTTTATTTATGTTTAAATATTTTTTCATAGATATTTTTATTATTATGCCTTTCATACCATGATGTAGATGTGCCATGGTGATTATGAATACTTGTAAACATTGTTATTTTGGATTTAATAAAAGAACCAATCTTAACTGAGCATGAGCACCTAAAGATGTTATAATATCACAAGAAGGGAATTTGAGGGGCTCTAAGGGAATATTTACATGCCTAGAATTATATGTCTCTTTTTTAACCCTTCTTGCCATTATTATAACCTTCACTCTTTTATAATATTGAGCATATCCTACAATCTAAATTGGAGATAAGAGAAGTGGATGAAATCAACTCCTAGATTTAGGGAATCACCTCCTACATTCCAAGAATTTTTTCCTCCACATAATTAAAACAAAAAGAAGTTGGTTTAAGACTCTTAATTTCCATCTTTCACTCATGCAAAAGGATGAAAATTTTGAATTGGAGGGGATAACTATTTTTTGGAGAAGATAGACGAGAGGAAAACCAAGTCTTAGCTTGGAAAAAGAAGATTTCCATACTATGGGATTGGGTAGCCCATGAAATGAGGTCATTAGAATCCTAAGAAGAGGAGGAAGATAAAAATCCATAGAGAAGATGAAGAAAGATATAGTGTACAACAAAAAAATGCAAACCAACTGGAGAGACATCTTTACAATCCCTGGAGAAAGTTGATCATAAATTGCCCAAGAACCAAGAAAAAAATCCGTTGAAGTTAAATTTGTAAATGGAAAATAGTTTGGACTTTTCTACGCCCACACTAAAGAGTACCAAAGGGGAGAAATTATGATGGACTAGTGGGTAGAGAAGGAAGAATTCTCCCTATGTTGTGTGGGGTAGGCATTGTGAGGGCCAAAGCTAGTTTTATTAAAGAACTCAACAATTGGTTTCTTGGTTGATATTTCATGATTTTTGAGATTGAAATAACAACTAGAGGGAATCCTAAGTTTGTCTTCTTTTCCCTAGTGGCCTCATAACCTAGTTAGGGGGTGGTGTCCATAGAGGACTGCACACGATTGGGTGGAAAATTGCTTTGTTCCAGTCAATTGCTTGGTATTCAATCTTTGCAAAAGACAAGTAGCTCGTCATTCTTTTCTCTGAAAATTCTTATCAAGATATAATTATAATTCTATGTTGCTTATAGTTGAATGCACTGTAATTTTTGTAGGATTAATAAGCAGTTTGAATGTCTAAAAAAATTATTGTTCTGCAAATCTTTAACTACTTGAATGTACAAATGTTACTGTGTTTTATGAATGAATACAATAGAACTCATGTACACATGTTAATTATTGGTTTATCATCAAGTATGCTGACAAAGATATGACCACCTATAGGAAGGAATTCATGTAGGTATTTACATGTTTTATTCTGTAATAATATATATATATATATATATATATATATATATTTACAACATTTGGGTTTCTTGCAAGTCTATAAATGCACACTAT
>ML786304.1:236053-284771 GCA_009831015.1 Picea engelmannii | reverse complement strand
CTCCCTTGATGTCCACCATTGGATCAAGGGGAAAAGAACTTTTTCTCATCGAGGTAAAAGTATGGGATGGGACCCACCCATCCCTATGGCCAATGAAGGGGTTCCATGTGTGTTGTGTTGGTTTTTCCACTTGGGTGAGAAGAAAACCAACCACTTAGATACCTTTTGAAGCCAAAAATATACCAATGAAAATTGTTAGTTGGTTAGTGGGCCAACAAGTAAATAAAATAATAAATAAAAGGAAATGATAACAACACTAAAACATCCATGAATTGCCAATGAAAAACTAAAAATAGGAACAAGAGATAGTCACCAATGGATAGGATTTTGATTCATAACACCTTGGATAAATATAGGGAACTTATGAGTTCCCCTCTTCATCCTTCAGAGGGCCCTTAAGGTCTCCAATATAGAGATCCTTATATTCTTATAATGATATGATAATGGTGAAGAATTACCCACCAATCATGTCAAGAGGTGAGAATAATGGCTCTTGCTATGGATGTTCGAAATCTTGAGCTAGGAGAATGATGGATTCTCAAGGAGTAATTCCAATAGAAAAAATATATATATAAACTCTTACTTTGGTGCATACAACAAGTTTGCATGTATAAGACTCATTAAATATTTTCATGATCGAGCACCTTAATGATATTCAAAGGCTCTGATTGTCCCCCCAAAATGAATCTCCTTGTCAATACCTTTCAAATGGGATATCATGTGCCCCAAACGAATAGTGTATGTCAAAGTTACACCCCTAGGAACTTGATACACCAAACTACCCAAACCAAGGGTCCACAAAACTATTAGATTTTGATCTTTCGAGGTTAGGGTTTTGGATTTTATTTATGATAAAAAGGACTTTGGAGCCTCATTATAACATTCCTATTCTTATGAATGTGAGTATCCATCACATCTCTTCTTAGAGATAAACTACCACCATTTTAGCGAGTCTTTCACTCTATATTTCTACAGTTTTGTGCATTTCACTCATTAATATAAATTGTGTACTACTCTATCTCTATGTGTATGGTTATACCTCTAATATTTCTCTATTATATTATTGGATATATGATACATCTCTATATATTCCTTTATTATATCTTTGCTCTCATTTCGTGCCAAAATTAATCTAGATCAGACTCATTGTTGGAAGAAAAAATATTTTCATTTTGTTCTTATTTTCTTTGTACCTATAACCATGGAATTATTGGTGGAAGTACTTGTTGTCCTAAGATATCAACATGTTCATCTATTAATATTAATGGATTTTTGTTTTCCATTGTTTCATTTTCTTGGTCACTCCAAGATTTGGTCTCCAATAATTTTACATCTCTTCTAACCACAAGTATCTTGGTGACTAGATTTTATAGTCTATAGGATTTGGATTGTTCATTGTACCCAATGAAAATGCACTTTTCACTCTTGATGTCAAGTTTCCTTCTTATATATTTTAGGACATGTGCATAGGCTATACAACCAAAAAATTCTGAAGTGACAGACACTTGACTTTATTCCACTCCATGCTTCTTGAAGCACTTTATATTTCATACCTTTTGTTGGATATTTGTTCAGTATGTAGATTGAGAAAGAAACAATTTCAACCAAAAAATCATTGGAAAAATTTATAGATTTTATCATGCTCCTTGTCATGCTCACGATGGTATGATTCTTTATTTCATCCACTCCATTATGTTGTGGAGCATATCTGGTGATGAATTGCCTTTCAATTCCCTATTGTCTACAAAAATTTGCAAACTCCTTTGATTCATACTCTCCTCCGCCATATGAACCGAGCACTTTGACATATATGTCACTCTAGTTTTCTTCTACTACTTTAAATTATTTTAAATTTGTGAATTTATCATATTGATTTTTAAGGAAATACACCCAAAATATACTACTAGAATAAACAATGAATGTTAGAAAATAAAAACTTCCACCAATGGAATGAGTTTGCATGGGTCCACATTCTTGATGTTTTGGTAGTTGTGGGAGGTATTAACCTCCAATATAACCTTTTTACTTAGAGTATAATATTCTGGAATAAATAGAACCATTAAATATATGTAGAGTTACCCTAGAAGAAAAGTCAGCCCAAGGAGAATAATAATACCTCCATGACTCGATCAAGTTGTAGCCATGAGATTTTACAAAGTGGAATTGCAGTATGATAACAAAATAGCCATGGACCAATACAAAGTGGATCTATATGATAGTATATATTAGTAAATACTCCCATCAAAGCTTGGGAAATGCATATACAATAGTGGTATATGCCTGATAGATACCCAGGGTCTTCATTGCATTCCTGAACTCGTACAAATCTAACCATGTGAATAGATGTCTTGATTTCGAACATGGTAGAAACCACTTGATTACCGGTTATTGATGTATATCGTTAACAAGTGAAAGGGAAATCATCATTGATGTGAATGATCCCCAAAGTACCTTAGTACAATCTATCAAATGTGAAAAATGATTTGAAGTTGAACATTCAACATAATCTTTCGATCAGGGACCAAGGATGGAAACCCATTGTCGAAAGTGAAGAAACATGCCATTGATGCATGAAGGTTCCAAGGTACTAAACTAGTTTATAATTTTAATTCCTGGATAATGTGTTCAAGTTGACAAGAACAAAATCATCGAAGGAGGACCATGTTGTATCCCACATCATTGACATGAAACTGATTAAGATAGAAATTTAAGATGATAGAGAAAATGTGGATGGACATGAGGACACAAACTGATGATACTGTAGAGGTTGACCAAAATGTTGAGAAAAGTTGACACTTCCCTTGAATAGTGTCGGTGGCACGACAAGTCACTTGGTGGTGTTGACTCAGATAGATATGAATGAGGACCCAATGTGACGACAATCATGATGTAACAACAATCATGATACTCTTGACTGAAATAAAAAGGTATGACGACACATGCAATTGGTAACTCTTCGACTAAAACGAAGACGTATGATATGACTTTGAGGTAAATGGACTTCAACTATATAGAATAATGTAGATATGTTCCATGTTCAAGGGTGACAAAGACTTGACCTACTTATTTCAACTTTTCCCCCACCATGCTTGGTGATTACCCCATTTTTTTTTAATGAGCTCGAGGATTATAACAAATGCTCAGTATAGCTCACCTTCGGTGAGTCCCTTGTAATATTTTTAACGAACCTAAAGAAGGAGGGGTTCAGTCTCATATGGGTCCTTCAATATTTATTTTTACAAGTCCAAAGAAGGTAAAATCAGTGGTTTTTCATGTTTAGAGAGTTTGAAAAGAACCTAAAGTAATTTTTTTTTGTAAATTTAGTCTCTTAAGCGTGAAAAAAGTGTAAAACAATACAAGGGATAACTCTTCTAGTCATGATTGACTAGAGTATTCCTTTTTCATAGGTATTTCAACGAGATCGAAAAAAGGTTAAACTATCACTCATCAGATTCCTTTTCAAAACTTTTAATGAGTATGAAAGGAAACAAGATCCCTCAACAATATTTTCATGTTTAGGGAGTCTGAAAAGAGTTTAAAGGAGACTCCAAAGAGTTCCTTTTTCTTAAATTTTTGATGAGCCCAAAATATTGATAAAAGTATACTCAGTAACCTATTCTCATGTATTAATGAGCATGAGAAAGAACAAACACTGAGATCAATAACCTATTCTCGTGTATTTACAAGCACACGAAGGAACAAAGACTAAGCTCGTTCTAGAGAAGACTACTAAGTTTTGACAAGAATGATCCCCAAGTGAGGATCAATCATAGCAGCATGTCTCTCTAGAGGTATTTTTCCACAAGCTAGTTTGGTAGAAGCTAGTGTAGTTTCTCTAACATGACATCTAGGGGATGGATACCTACTCCCCAAGAATTGTTTCCTCTGTCAACTCTTATTCTTCATGTGTCTAAACTTTTGGCTATTGATAAGAAAATGTTCACCACATGGGGAAGAATATTTAAGTGTTCGATCTAAAGGAAGAATAAACTAAAATGGAGGAGGTCTATTTCATTTTTTAACGAGCTTGAAAGAGATGATGAACTATGCTTGTAAAGACTAGATACTACCAAATGATCAAGTGATTCTAGGTATTGTTGCACCTTAGTCAAATTCGTATTTAAAATGGAAATCTTCAGGGTGTCAAAAGGAGGAAAAGGAAAAGTTTCCATGAGCGAGGAATCTTTAAGGAAACCTACACCTACACTCTCATACTCAAGACTTTAATATCCTATAAAACGAACATTATTTTCTAAGGAATTACAGAGGTCTGAAGTGTAATAGTAAAGTTGGTAAGAAATGACAATTTTCCCTTTATGCGGAAATTTTAAAATATGAAACACAAAATATGTGATGGTAGTCATCATATAGAAACAACTATGACCAAGAAATAAATTATAATATAAGGCACGTCGACCACTTCAATATGAACCGACATAGTTTTACCTTTTAATTCCATAGTGAAAGATTGCAAGAGTCCATGAGGTTGGAAACCACATCCATCAAACACTTTAAGGGAGGTAGGAGACTAGTTAAGTTTAGGAGAACCAATGGCTCTCTAGAAAGAAAAAAACATGACACGGGTGGAGGCTCCTTCATCCAACACATTGCAATGGATGTTCTTCCAATGAACCATAACTTGAATTTGTAACGCTAGTTGGTGGGAGAGCCTCGATTTAAAATAGTCTATATTAACCATAATCATATTGGATTCCTTTGGCTCCCTAGCTCCAATGGCCAGTGATAGGTTTCTAACTATATCCTTACAAATAAATACATGAGAGAAACTAGAGGAAGCATCCACATGGTGGGAATGACCTGCATTTCCCCCTTGCGGAGAGGCGAGATTTTATGAAACCATTTGTTTTTGTTGAACCGGGAAAGGGTTAGCTAACACTGCAGGTTGGGAGGTACCATTCAAACATTTAGTGAATTCTTCACGATGGGGATAGTATTTCTTGTAGTCATCCTCCATACAAATAATTCAAGGAAAATTATCTTTCCTTTTCGGTTGGGTATCAACAATATTTGTACTCTCATGTGGGTTAGAAAAATTCTTAGATTGACCCTTGATTTTATTATTTCCTCCTATTTTTTGAGATGAAGTGTATTGAACCACATTCGCCTCGTAGGTTTGAGAAGGAGTGGAAATAGTTTTGGTGTTTGAAACGAAATCTTCCACGTCATTGGCATGGGATTTCAGAGAAGGTTTGGTCAGGTCATTCGACATGCAAGGAGCATGAGGGATCATATCATAAAGCATTCCAGACTTGGAATATACCAAGTACAAATATTGAGCACGACTAATAGCTTTCTCCTCAACATCTCCCATGGAAACATCTATGGAAATGGGTGGAAAGAGTGACTTTGTAAACCAATTCCTGAGGAGTTGGTTCGGAATTGTATCTTTAATCAACCATATCCATCGCCTCCACTCATGAATATGATCGGATATGTGAGTGGAAGTGGATTTTTGGAGTGAGGTAAAAATCTTTGTACCGATCTCATAATGTATAGGAAACTAAAAATGTGTTAGAAAATCCATGGTAAGAGAGTTAAAATCAACAAAGGAGTTATGTGGCAACTCAATCTACCATTTGGTTGTTGAACCTATAAGTGTTCTATGAAAAATCCTCAAACGTATGGAGTCATCCATCAAAGAGTTCGAAGAACACCATAAGTGGAAGGTAATAACATGATTGTTAGGATCTTCACCAATTTTTCCATCCAATTTTGGGATGTCAGACGGTAATTTCGCAGGGATGGAAGGACAAAACAAGGCATTTTGAATGGGATCATTTGTCAAACATGACATATATGAAAAATCTAAAGTAGCCAAGAATGGAAGTTGTCATTTATTCTGTCGATATTAGTTATAACCACATGACATGGGAACATCAATAGGACCATATATAGGTTTGGACGGGATGCAAAAAAATAGATGGTCCTCCCATGTATGGTGGTTTCTTGGGTTGTCCACTAATGTAAGGTGACTATCCTAATTGACCTCCTACATATTGTGATTGACATGAGGGTCCCCTCATGTAAGGCAGTTATCTAGATGGGCCTCCCATATACTGTGTTTGGGGGGAATATTGTGTTGGAATCATGGGGTTCACAGACTGATAGGGCGAAGTTCCTTGCTGAGAAATTCCTATTGGATTAGGTTGACCCCATAATGGATTTGTAACTCTTGGATATGGTTGTCTAGGATACAAACCAGTGGTAGTAGGGATGGAAGGAGTTGTGGGATTAGTTTATCCCCAGGTTTTCTTATGGTGTAGCCATGTAGGAATTTTCCATTTGGCTGAAGGTTTCCCCCTAGGTAAAGGTTGTCCTCACATTGAAAATTGATCTCCAACAAAGAATGTACCCACTTTTATAGTTGGATATCGAGGATGAGTGACTTCTGTAACTGTGGGTGTGTGAACGACTTGAATTTTAGCCATTTGACCAATGGGATGACCAAGTAAAGAACTTGGTGTGTGCATATGTGGAAATAGTGAAGCAGGAATATTACCTGACCCATGTGTGAAGCATGATTTATTCGCAAGTGGTTGTGTCAGGGTTACCTGGGTCATTGACATTTCCAATAAAGAATAAGTATCAACAACATCAACTATAGGAGTTGTGGATAAAGATAAATTCTCAAGTCCTTCAGGAAAACAAAAAATCGATGGGCTCATGCCAAAATATGTCCTAATGGATTAACCATATGGTAAATTGTAAGAATAATAAGCATCAAGAAATGTTGATGACAACATTTCAATGAGAAATGGTCCATGTGGATCAATTATAGGAGAGGATTTAGTGGGAGTAAAATTCCTTCAAAAAAGGTTGTAACTGGTTCTTCTTCGTGGTGGTCACTTTTGAGAGCTACACTCCCAACTTCATAATGCATTTCCTAATTAATAAATTCTTCCTTCGAAGGAATTCTTTGATGTTCATAAATTCGAGGATTCAGACCTTGCATGAGATATTCCTGGGGCCAACTACGAACTCCAAGAGAAACACACCTCCTAACAAAAATCGATAGAAAACCAACCAAGAAAACAATAGATAAAGGATCTTCTGAAGATGGGATATCAAGCTGCCAGTGAACAAATGAGAAGCGGTTACCCCGACCTTGACATAACAACCTTTCTCACTGCAAGAAACCCTCACTTTCACGAGATCACCCTCCTGTGGTACTGAAAGTGCGATATGATGTCTGCCCTAGGTATCGTGGGAATCCCCCCATAGTCACCTCTGTAGATATCTAGGGAAGGCCACTGAGGTTACCAACTCGCAGTCGGCCTCTAGGGGGGTACAGTCAACAATCAGGACCGAACGTATGGGAAGGATATCAAAGTATGAAACTCTTCAAGAGGACTGCAAACAAGTTGACTGGTAAGACTCTTGAGGACCCCGAATGGATCTGAGATTCATGAAGCATCGAGACCAAATGAAACCAATGGTTTTTCAAGAAAAACCCCCAATATATGCTCGTTCCACTATGATTCTCCAAGATTTGGAGGGATAATATCCATTTCTCTTGATCACATGACCTCGTGTTTAGCCCCTGTGTTAGAGGGGGTTCCTGACCATGCCTATACACGAGTTGTATTTGACTACTCTTTAGTGTTCTAACAGTCTTTTTAGTAGTCTTGGACAATTTATTCATTGCTCCTAGTCCAAAAACCCTCATCCTATGCTATTATTGTTGTGTTAAAAACCAAAAATTTCAATTTGATCTTATTAATGCACTGGTTTATTTTAATGGCTTTGTTACTCAAAAGGTTCACAGAGATAAACTAATGATGTGTGAGACTCGACTCCAATATAATGAAAAAAGTATGAAATGCAAATCATTCCTTTTCGATGAATTCTATATATGAGAAGGGGAAGAGTTATTTTCTTCTTTATACAAACAAGCACTCAAAATTATGCAACTTTTTCAATTCTCAAGAGAAAGATGATGCCAACTACAAAACAAATGTTTCTAAAATCTAAATACAAATGCAAGACTAGCTCTTTTCCAAACATGTACCAAAACTAATTTCCTAAGAAAGCAAAATTTTATTTGTTTGATAATGTATGCAATTAAATGTATTCAAATGAAAAAATTTCTTCTTCTTTACTTTCAATTGAAAGGATCTAATGCATATACAAAGGAACAAGAAACAAAAATATCGTTCAAACGAAAACTTGCAATCTTAAAGAACCGAGAGAATCAAGTGCAAGGATGATTTCTAACACTTTCCCAATTAAACAAGGGAAAAAACTCTTTAAAAACATCAATACTTACATATTAAAGATCAAATGAACTTGGAACAGACTTAAAAGCTTCAAAATCTACCCAATGGATTAACAATTTCACCAAAACGATATCTGAAAGTACAAGGTCTAAAGGACTTTGCATTGTTTCCAAGCCAAGGAAAATATTCCAAATTTGAAAAGAAAAAGACTTGACAATCTTTGGAAATGGAATGGAATAGGTCTACTGATTATATAATTAAATACAATATCACTGACATACCAAATTGCATTCAAGGATTAAGTTAACCAAGAGTGCATTCAATGAAAACGTTTTCCCAATTTGATAAAAACCAAAGTTTGAAAAGAGGCCAAAAAGAAGTGACAACCTAATGAAACCAGACCAACAAAGTCTCAAGAAATCATAAAATATTCCAAGGCACACCTCTAAGTCAAAATAATTCAACAAACATAGAGGAAAAATGTCACAAATTGACATAAAAGGAGCATTGATGCCTCTGTTATCATGCAGACACAACGTTACTGAAGGGGTGACACCCCTAAAAACACTACCATGGAGTGTCACTAACTCCCTGTAGAGGAAGGGCAGGGAGGGTCAATGTCGTGCAAGCTTCCTATAGGGAGTGTTTCTACCTAAAGATGGTCAAAAGTTCCTCAAAATCAAAACATGAAAATTCTATTGACTTTGCAAGCTAACGAAGGTTTCTAGAGACTAATAACAAGGATGAAATACTCAAAAAAAATAAAAAGAAAAAAAGATAAGGAACATCATTCATAGGCTAGATAATGAGAAGAACATGATGGTCTTCCCTACTGGAGTCTCCAAAACCTGTTGTGATAAATTCACCCTCTGGATAGTTTGAATTATCCTTAGATTAAAAACATAACATAAGACAAACTCAAAGCAAATGGGGACTGACTTCCTTTTACATTATTATTTTAATCCTATAGATAGAAGGATATATTTAGAATAACCTTAAGTCTGATGTTTGTCCTCAATACTCCAAGCCTCGACCTCACTAGATTCTTGATGATCGAAGGAGTACGCAAGAATATGAGACAAAAAACCCTACTTCTACTAGATCTCGTTAGGAAAAGACTAATCTATCTAAGATTGAATTGACATAAGCATTAGACACATGAAAAAACAAGAATTGAAAGGAACCGGCCAAGTTTATCTATCATAAGTGAAAAATATATATGGATGATGGTGCCATTCTTCCAATATTTCTTTCCTCCAGCCCTTGGATGCACACATAGGTATTCTAGATTTTCTCTCAATATCAAAAGTTTTACCCTTAAATAATTCAGCTCCCTTTCCCTCATGGATGGCCTTTCTTATATAGGTTTTGTAAAGTTCAACCACCATTAGAAAATGAAGGGAAGGTTGAGATATTTTCTCCCTAAGTTAGGATTTGGAACCCCATAATGGAAGGGAAGTGGAGTGACTCGAGGCTATGAGTCATCACTCATCCATAACCACCCAAAGATCCTCAGAGATGGCCCTTAGATAAATGTGGTGTTAGGTTCAAACCACTAACGTTCCCCCAAATCTTGATACATAGTGTAATTGATGCCATCTAATAGTGGTCCAGAGAGTGTCACCCAAGGACCGACGCCCTCTAGACATGGCCAGGGGAGCGTCACCTTTCCAACCAAGTCAAACTTAGGGTGAAAATCTCATGTTTGACCTTTAGAAAATGATGTTCTCTTCTTCCTCTTGACAAGGGAAGTGACAAAATGTTGTCCCACGGTGTATAAGTTGGTAAAACATGAATGCGACACTTAGGAAAATGTCCTTTTCATATTGTGACACTTAGCAATGCAACTGTACATAAGTACGACACTTAAGGAAATAGTGACGAAAGTGAAACACTTAGTATAACATGAGGTAGTGGGAAACTTTTGCGTGGAACACCCACTGGATAGGTCTAATCTCTTGACTCGACACAACCTATAGTTGGTCCCAAAAAATAAAATCAGTTAGTTCATCCTGACCCAGGAATAGTCGAAGGCATACCAAAGAAGAGAAAAGGAGAAATAGACGTAAAGACTTAGGGGTCAAAAAAAAAATTCCCACACAAAAATTAGTTGATGTACAACCTATAATAGTACCATTACATGAATATGATCCCGAGAGAAATTCAATAAAGAAGAAGAAAAGACCTAGAAATACAATTAGCTGGAACAATCGACCGATAGCGATAATAATTTTTGCATAAAGTCTCCCAAGAGCAAAAACAACCCACCATAAAATCCTGCTTCAAAAATTCCTTACAAAGGTCAGTCAGACCCTTCAAACTAGATTGAGAAGGAAAAGAAAAATAATGCTCAAGATCAAGGAAACAATCTTGGCAGGAAGAACCCCGAAATATAGTTAGAATCAGGGGAGCACAACAAAAAAATTGGGAAACATTGATCCAAACAAAGGAAACAATGGAGACAAAGAACAAGAAAACATATCCAACAAGAAACCTAAACAACAAAATCTAAAAAAGGAATGGAATAAAAAGAAAAATGCAGTACATAGGAAGGATAATATTATTAAAGAAATCACTTTCACAATCTTCAAGCTAGTCGTATCGATAGAACTACCTGCATAAATAATACTTGACCCAATAATAGCATTAGATGAACAAATTATCTACTTATATAGAGAAGTGATCAAAGAAGAAACAAAAAAATGGAAGGACCTGAGGGATGATGCTTTGAAATAATCTAACATCATATTTCTAGTACATATCATATCACCAAAATAAAGACAAACTATAAGAATTTTACCTTGTTGATCTGATTTGGTATAAAGAGTGGCCTCATTACTGCTCCTGTTGAACCCATTGTTGAGAAAATAATAGTCAATTCAACTCTACCAAGCTCTTGCATCTTTCTTCAATCCATACAAGGATTTATTTATCTTGTACACTCTATACTCTTGGCCATTTACTTCAAATCTTTGTGGTTGATGTACATAAACCTATTCTTCTAAATTTCCATTAAAAAATGCTAACTTCACATCTACCTGGTAAACTGACCATTTTTTCTGGGATGCAATGGATTTCACAACTCTAATAGTATCCAACCTTGATACTGGAGCAAAGGTCTCACCATATTCAATACAAGGTCATTGAGAAAACCCTTTCGAAACTAGCATTGCCTTATGTTTCTCTATATTTCCTTTCTCATGCAGTTTTGTCTTGTAAACCCACCTAACACCAATGTTGTTTTTATTTGTTAGGAGATCAACAAGATCTCATGTATCATTCCTTTCAATAGCTTCAATCTCTTCATTCATGGCCTGTACCCAATGTTCTTCTTTTACTTCCTCTTCAAAATAAGTAGGTTGATAGGACAATAAGGCAAAGTGAGCTTTCTGATCCATGAAATTGAATTGCTCATATATTTCCCTCAAACTCTTTGTTTTATGATTTCCCACAAAATATACTGACTCACTGTTGGAAGAAGAATTATTTTCATTTTGTTCTTATTTTCTTTGCACTTATAACCTTGGCAGTCTTGGTAGAGGTACTTGTTGTCCTAAGTTATTCACTTTTTCATCTATTTGGAGTAATAGATTTCATTTCTCCATTGTTTCATTTTCTTGGTCACTCCAAGAGTTTTTCTCCAATAATTTTACATCTATTCTCACCACAAATATATTGGTGACTGGATTATATAGTCTATATGCTTTGGATTGTTCACTGTACCTAATGAAAATGCAATTTTCACTCATGATGTCAAGTTTCCTTCTTAGTTCTTCTAGGAAATGTGCATATGCCATACAACCGAAAATTATCAAGTGAGAGACATTTGACTTCAAGCCACTCCATTCTTCTCAAGTAACTTTCTCTTTCACATTTTTTGTTGGTTATATATTATGTATGTAGATTGAAAAAGAAACAATTTTAACCCAAAAATGATTGGACAAATTTATAGCTTTAATCATGTTCCTTGTCATGCTCATGATGGTCTAATTCTTTATTTCAACCACTCCATTCTACTATGGACCATATCTAGTGATGAACTACCTTTCAATTCCCTATTGTCTACAAAAATGTGAAAACTCTTTTGAGTCATACGCTCCTCCTCCATATAACTCGAGCACTTTGACATATCTGTCCCTTTATTTTTCTTCTACAACTTTAAATTCTTTGAAATTTGTGAATGTATCATATTTTTTTTTAAGGAAATACACCTTAATTTTCATGCTAAAAAATCAATGAACATTAGAAAATAAAAACTTCCACCAATGAATTGAGTTTGCATGAGTCCACATACATCTTTGTGAACTAGTTCTAGATGCTCTTTGGCTCTGTAGGAGGCTACTGGAAAACTGTCTCTTTGATGTTTTTTAAGGATTCATCGTTCACAAGGGTTGGTTTGATCATTCAATATAGGTATTCCCCTAACCAATGATTTTTTTTGCAAGAAACTAAGACTCCTAAAAGGTAGGTGATCAACCATAACTAAGATGCCACAACCAAGTCTCATCTATGCTTGAGACATTTTGTGCATATGACTATGACTGATTTTCACTTCTCAAATTCAATGGGAACATCATATTCTTGGTCATTTGAACATTTGCAACAACTCTTCTACTAGGTGACTTATCTAAGATAGTGCATGTGGAGTCCTTGAATATAACATCATAACCATTTCGACTCAATCGTAGTATACTTATTAAGTTATGACTAAGATTACATACATAGAAGACATCACGAATGTATTTCTTCTCATTTTTCTTGGTTAAGATCGACAAAACACCTTTTCCTAAGGCCTTGACATGATAATCATGTCCTAAAGTAATTTCATATTTAATAGAGCTATCAATGCTAGAAAACATATTTTTGTTCCCTGTCATGTGATTGTTGTAGCCACTCTCGAGCTACCAAAATACCTTGTTTTGATATTCTTTGTGATTTGACATGAAATGCACATTGTCTGAGATGTCCCTTCTTTAGTGTTGGAGATATTATCTTCTCCATTTTTCATATATGACTATTTCGTTTTTCATTCAATTTCATAATGACCATATTTTATGTAGTAGTAACAATGGAATTTGAATTTGTCAGTCCATATTCTCCCTCTACCCGTCTGATTCTAAGAGTATTTAGGTTGATTTGGTTGTTATGATTGTTCTAGTGTTGCTCTTCTTTTTGCTTGATGATTACCTCTGCTTCTTTGACCCCTACCTCTATCTCCTTTACCTATGCCTCTAAAAATGAATTCCTTATTCTTGAAGGCATGTTCTAAGAATTCCTCTTTGATACAAGATGGATCCAGGGACCAAAATGGGTCGAAGAAGGCATAAAAATAAATGTTCTCGAAATTGGATGAAACCAACGTCATTGCGTCTGTCTCGACGCATTGATTCTGGCCATATAATGTTTTTCTTCAAAAGAACACCATATGAAAAAGTTGTTATCACGTTCTAATTAAATTCCCAAATAGGCAAAATGTCAATTCGGTCAAAGTTAACATTGATGTCAGAAAGTATGACAGATGATGTTAGGATGACATCATCATGCTGACATTGTGTCACCAGGAGGTGACACGTGTCACTCAGTTTTGAAACTTTCGGGTTGATTTGGTACTGTATAGATTTAACATGTGTCACCGTACAGATGACACGTGGCAGTCTGTACAGTGGCGTGGCCCAATGACAGGATGACACGTGGATGTATGGACGACAGTTGGTCATATGGCAAGATAAAGTGGTAGTGACACATGGCAGGTGACTAGACTGTATGGCGGATGACATGGCAATAAAGATTGACACATGGTAGTATGGTGGGATGACATGGCAGATGACTGGGCTATACAATGGATGGCATGGTATGTGATTGGGTCATTGCATCAACAATACGGGCCAATCCTAGGGTGACACATGGCCCAATCATAGGGTGCCACATGGCACCCCAGATTTTCCCAAGGTTGGTTGGGTAAAAGGTTTGTTCCTCCTTTGGGGGAATTGAAACTGCAACCTTTGGGTGGGGGAAATGACTTAACACCAAGGCCTAACCGAATCTGTTATTTGTGTGACTTGGTTTGAAATTGGCACATTTTGTATAAGTGTTGACGGTGGTGTGTAGTTCAGGATAAGCCTCAGTCGGCAGCGACCAACCCCGACCGACTAGGGGCTAGAGACCAGGGGGCTAGTAATGAATGCACGCGAGGAGTTAGGGTGTGGCCATATGTGCCAACACCACATGACCACGAGTGCAAGGTAAGGGGGCCGAGATTGGGCGCTAAATACCAGCACCAGCCATCCCAAGGCCATATGGAGGGTGTTCATACGACCAGGGGCCTAGACAAAGGAGGTTGCACCCAATTTTGGCCCAAATATGGGTTTTTCTAACTATATGATATAAATTTTGTTGATTTTTCAGTTTTGTTTGGGAGATTTTGTCCATTATTGGAGGATCTGGAGCCCTTTTGAGGCCATATGTTGGGAGAAAGTTGGGAGATTGTTGCAAACTTCAAACCTATATAAACTAGAGGTTGTTGGTAGCCTAATACAAGTTCAAAGAAGGAGAAATGCTGAGGAATTTGACAATCAAATCCATTTTTAAGCAGGGAAGCTATTGAGGAGAGCAACTTAGCGGGCCATTTCCGGGAACTTCGTTCATCTGTTTTTTAGTGTCGTCAGTTGTGTTGGGTTCTTGAGGTCTAGAAGAACACATCTAGACCAAATTGTAATCCATTTGACACTTTCTTGATGTACTTTTGAATATTTGGATAAAAATAAGAAATCCTCACCCATTGAGACAAAGGCCCGGAGACGTAGGCGATATTGCCGAACTCCGTTAACAACATTTGTTGGTATGGTTTGTTGATTCTTTGTGCTTATTTCCATATATGTATATCTTATTATGAATTCCATGTTACATCATTACTTATTCCTCTTTCTTCAATTCCAAATTGGATAATGAACTCATTCTTTAAAAACTTAACCATAGTCTTTAAAAGATCTTTTTGGATCAAGTGGTATTAGAGCAAGTTGACAATTGATTTTTGAGTTTACATGATTACCAGGTAAACGATAAATTGTGGTGAAGGCGAGCTTGTTGAAGAGAATTCTGAGATTGGATCAAGAAAGATAACTTCTCAAAGTGAGAAGATGGCATCGGAAGAGGGACTTTCTCATGACGATATAGAGTTTCGAAAGACCTTCTTCGCCATGTCGGAGATGGTAAAGGTTTTATATGATGATTGCTTGGAGCGGAAGAGACTGATTCTAGGAGAATATTCAAAGGCCAAAAGTGAAGAAGGAGAGGATCCTCCTAAACCTCCTCCTTCACCCCCTTCTTCTCCATCAACTTCTTCTTATTCAAGTACAAGTTCCAAATCCACCGTAAGAAAACATTCCCATAAACATACACATGATATGCCTTTACTTAAGATTTATGTGAAGTTTGAATTACCCATGTATGATGGTGAAGTTAATGCAAAGAGGCTTGATAACTGGGTCAGACAGATGGAAGTTTATTGCAGTGTGCAACAAATCAAAGATGAGGAAACTCAAATCAAATCCACATCGCTTTGATTTGCAGGCACAACACTCATATGGTGGCAAAGCAAGTTGCAAAATGGCATGCAACAAGTGGGTAATGTATTTAGATCATGGCAAGGTTTTTTTTCTGCACTTAGAAAACACTTTTATCCTTTGGGTTATAAAGGGAAGGCTTTAATTCAATGGCAAGGTATTAAACTAAAAATGTGAAAAACAATGCAGTAATACACAGATGAATTTCGTAATATGGCATTAATGTTAGATATTCCATTACATACCCAAGAAACTCTTATGAATTATATAGGAGGTTTACCTGCACACATTAGTAATACTTTATTTATGTTTGGACCTACTAATCTTGATGAGGTTTCTATTCAAGCGACATACATTGAGGCGGGGAGAACAAGAGTTGGTGTATCAGGGGAATCATCTTCAATAAAAGAGGACAAAAGGAAGTGGAATGGCAAGAAAGCAAATTCATTGGCAAGAAAGGAAGAGAAGATCTCTTGAAAGCATTGCAAGAAAGAAGGGAGTGAGCATCACTATTGCTGGAAATTGTATCTCGAGAAGAGACCGAAATGGTTCAAAGAGAGGAAAGGGAGGCAAACAATTGCAACAACAACACGACCAACAAACTTAGGATCAAATTCGAGTGATGGGTCTAAAATCACAGCGGTTGGTTTGACAGGTAAACTTGGTGATGGATATGATTCTAGAAGTAGATTGTTTCACATAAGGGTCATAATGAGGCATACTAAGGTCTACACATTGATAGATATTGGATCTCAATCTAACTTGATTTTAGAGGAAGTGGTTAAACATTTGGGATTAAACACTCATATGCATCATAAACATTACTCACTTAAATGGATAAACAACAATCATAAATTACATAACAAAGCAATGCAATTTAAATTTTGCAATTTCATCAAAGTTTGTGGAAGAGGTAACGTGTGATGTGGTGCCACTCAATGAATGTGGAATGGTCTTAGGAATTACTTATTTTATGATCGCAAAGCAATCTTCTACGAGGAATGGAATCAATATCACCTAATCAAAGAAGGAAATGAATATGTTGTACATGCTCATCACTTAAAAGAAAATCAATCTCTTCAAACAATGGAACAATTAAGGAAGGCAACTCATGCAAGAAACACACCTATAATTGTGCCAAATCATGCAATTGATCTTAAGCAAGAACATGAGATGATTTTAGAATGAAAGTTCAATCATACTTTGCTTCAAGATAAGATAACGTCATGAAAGTATGACAAACATATTAACTCATTCACAGTCATATTTTTTATGTTATCATTTCTAATGTTGTCAACATGGATGGTATTGGCTTCAGTAAGATGTGACATAGTACACGTGACTAACAATATGTTGTCAGTGGTCATTGTTGTTTTACAATTGATCTTGATGAGACAGGTGCACAGGACAGAGTTTAAAGACAGAGAATAAGTGGGGTGACATATCCCACACTTGATGACTAGTTAGTACCCTCTTGGATGACCAAAAGGTCTTAGTGGGGAGGCGTGATCCAAAATGGGTCCAGGAAGACCTAAAAATTAAAGTTCTCATAATCAGACGAAACCAATTTCATTGTGTCTGTCTCGTCGCACTGATTTTGGCCATATAATGTTTTCCTCAAACGAACATTATATGCAAAAGTTATCGCGTTCTGATCAAATTCCCAAACATGCAAAAGGTCAACTTGGTCAAAGTCAACGTCGACATCAGCAGGTATGACAGGTGATGTTAGCATGCCGTCATGATGATGTGGTGTCACCAGGAGGTGACATGTGTCACTCGGTTTCGTCACTTTCGGGCTGAGTTTGCACTGTACGAATTGGACATGTGTCACCGTACAAATGACACATGGTAGTCTGTAGAGTGGCGTGACCCAATGACAGGACACGTGGTTGTATTGAAGATAGCTAGGTGTATGATAGGATGACGTGGAAGTGACACGTATTGAGTGACTGGACTGTACGACGGATGACGTGGAAGTATGACAGGCTGATGTGGTAGTGACATGTGGCAGGTGACTGGACTGTACGATGGATGACGTGGAAGTACAGTAGGCTAACATGGCAGTGACATGTGGCAGATGATTGGGTTGTACAATGGATGATGTGGCAGGTGACTGGGCTATTGCGTCAATAGTATGGGCCAATCCCAGGGTGACACGTGGCTCAATCATAGGGTGCCATGTGGCACCTTGGATTTTCCCAAGGTTGGTTGGGTAAAACTTTTTTTTTGCCTCCATGGGAATTGAAATTGCAACGTCCGTGTTGGGGCAACGACTTAACACCAAGGCCTAACTGAATTTGCTATCCGTGTGACTTGGTTTGAAATTGGCGCATTTTGTATAATTGTTGACGGTGGCGTGTAGTTCGAGATAAGCCTCGGTCGGCGGGGGCCAGTCCCGACCGACCAGGGGCTCGAGACCAGGGGGGCAGCAACGAATGTGCGTGAGGAGTTAGGGCGTGGCCATATGCGCCAATGCCACATGACCAAGAGCGCAAGGTAAGGGAGCCGAGATGGGGGGCTAAAGACCAGTGCCATCCAACCCAAGGCCATATGGAGGGCGGGGCCCAAACGAAGGGTGTTGTGCCAAATTTCAGCCCAAATATGGGTTTTTTAACTATATGATATAAATTTTGTTTATTTTTCATCTATTTTTGGGAGATTTTGTCCATCATTGGAGGATCTGGAGCCCTTTTTTAGGCCAGATCTTGGGACAAAGTTGGGAGGTTTTTGCCAAATTCATACCTATATAAACTAGAGGTTCTTGGCAGCCTAAGACAGGTTCATAGAAGGAGAAATGCTGAGGAATTTGATAGTCAAATCCATTTTTATGCAGGGAAGCTATTGAGGAGAGCAGCTTTGCGGTCCATTTCCGGGAGCTTCGTTCATCTGTTTTTAGTGTTGTCAGTTGTGTTGGGTTCTTGAGGTCTAGAAAAACACATCCATACCAGTTTGTAATCCATTTGACACTTTCCTGATATACTTTTGAAGATTTGAATATAAATAAGAAAGCCTCGCCCACTAGGACAAAGGCCCGGAGACGTAGGCGATATTGTCGAACTCCGTTAACAACTTTTGTTGTTATGGTTTGTTGATTATTTGTGCTTATTTCCATATATGTATATCTTATTATGACTGCCATGTTGCATCATTAATTCTTCCTCTTTCTTCAATTCCTAATTGGCTAATGAACTCATGCTTTAAAAACTTAACCATAGTCTTTAAAAGATCTTTTTGGATCACTCTTCGTGATGATTCTTGATTCATGGCACAAAAGAGAGCCCATAAGTTATTCTACTCTCACTTTAGACAGATCTTTGGACAAATCTATGGAAATGACAACCATTTCAAATTTCTTAGGCAAGATTCTAAGAACTTTTTCAACAATTTTATGATCTTCATCTTTTTGTCCATGAATCCTAAGTTGGTTCACAAATCCCATGACTCTGGTCATGAACTTGTCAATGTTCTCTTCGTCCTTCATCTTCAAGGTTTCAATCTCTCTCCTTAGGGTTTGAAGCTTCACAGTCTTCACTTTGTCATTACCTTGATATGCTAATTCAATGATATCCTAGGCTTGATTTGCACTAGATATCTTGGGAAAAATTGAGTCATCCATTGATCCTTGGATCCAAAAATTGGCCTTGTTTTCCTTTCTCCTCAATTATACAAGTTGATTTCTTTGGAAATTAGTCATGGCCCGCCGAGTTACTTGATTCTAGGCTTTGAGAAGCCATTCTCCACTGGCTCCCAACATTCTTGAACTTGATCCCTATGTTTTCCATAAATTTCTTGTGTAAACCATTAAAAGTTGACTTTTTACTAAAAAAAATCAACAAAAATCAAGGAAAATGAGTGAAGGTTATTTCTTTATTTTTCCATTTTTTTTTACTTTTATCCTATTTTTCTTAATCCTCATTTATCACCCTAATATACAAAAATACTTTGCAAATAAACAAAACAAAATAGAAAAATGTCCAAAATTAAAAACAAAATATCCAATTCACCTCCTTATGGCAGTATCTATCAATTAAAAAGTGGAACACATGTACATTACCCCACACCTCCTTATTCATCATATATGAGTGTCTGTTTTTAGTCTCTCACGAATGAAAAAGTTATAATCCGTTTGCTTTGCACCGCTCCCTGAAAGTTGCTTCTCTGTATTCATCATCTCTTCGAGTGCCCCGACCGTAATTGTAGGATTGGGTCATCGGAGGTGACTTTGCTGCTGACGCGAAAATATTATAAACCGTTTGTTTCGCACCCTTTGCCCGAAGTGAACGGATAATTCTGTTTTGAACAGGTTTTCAAAACCACGGCGCAATTGGGTCGGAAGAGTCAGAGCCCATGGTATATTTAGCTGTAGCCCATTCGTAATATTCTCACAAACCAATACAGTGGCCATTTCTTCTTCAATAAAAGTCGTTAACATCGATTTATTCCAAGCCCTTCTAGACTTTTAGAGAGGTTTCTCGTCGGTCTTCACGTGTCTCCAGCAGGCTTTTCAGGGGCTTTTTCTGTGGGCAATTCGTCACGGCCTATAGCTGTCGAATATGTTCTCTTCCTGCTAATCTATTTAGCAAGAAGCGTCCTCTCACTTCGGTCACAGCATCGATTTTTTCTTTCTTCTCTACACTCTGCCTCTTCTGCAACCTTTTCCCTGACTTTTACTACAATCTTGCAATCCGAGTCCCAAGCTGGACACTTAATGGTTTTTGAGGCATTGTGCCTTCGCCCACTTCGACGTTGGATACAATCGGAGCTCATCCTTTCCATTGTCTTTTCATTGCAGGATGTTGCTCGAATATCGAAAGATATTGCTGCCAACATCCCCCAATAGCCCGTCAACGGAGAGCCCAGAGGGATCGACAGAGGTTACGAAAGTGGCGAAAGTTAGTTTCGACTCGAGCTTAGTCATCATCCTTGGGGCGTTGCTCTGTTCCATCCTATGCGCGTTGAGCGTGAGTGCCGCGATACGCTGTAGACTGTGCTGCAGACGATGGCGGGCGGCGTCCGGGCCGTCCCTCGTTCTGGGCGTCGAAGAAGCTAAATCTGGCATCAAGAAAATCGATATAAAAGCACTGCCAGCCACGGTGTACCGTACGGGCGCCCCCTTCCCCGGTATGGATTGCCCTATTTGCTTAGCAGAATTTGTGGAAGGCGAAAAGGTGAGAGTATTACCAGAATGCTGTCACAGTTTCCATGTGGATTGCATTGACCCGTGGTTGGTTTCAAAACCCTCTTGTCCTTCATGTCGAAATTCGTTGCTTTATGTGTTCTTGAAGAAATCAGCCCAGCCAGCTGCCCAAAGCGCCAGAATTGAAGTCGTGCAAAGAAACGAGAGTGTTGGAGTAAATCCTGTTGTTCAGTCTTTCCAAACTTCTGCTGGCAATACGACCATGGCAGCTTTTTCATCTCTGGATTTGATCCAATCAAGCAGCAGCGAAAGAGGTAATATGGACGAGGATTGAGGACCCTAATGGGAAAAATTGCATAGGCTTTGAAGGGCGCTTTACTGGAATGACTAGTGTCATCCTTAAGAGTGTGCAGACGACCAAAAAGAGGGCAACACAGCACTGCTGCAGCTAGTATACTTGAGAAGTTTGAAGCCAAAGCCGTGTTCTGTAGGTGTATGTATAATTGTACTTGAGCTTAGACTATGTACAAATTCACATTGATTTAAGAGAGGAAATTATTCTAGACGGCCATCCTTCTATGGCAAAAATCTAGGTGGAGAATATAAGAAATTAAAGTAAAATGATTGTGAACAAAGATAATCGTGTAAGATATTGCTTAGCTACCAATAACTATGAGATTGTACAGGGTGCGAAAATATTCAGGCTAACTGAGGAAAAAAAAATATTGGACTTTAATCCGGCCAGATTTTATCACATTTTTAGGAATAATCTGAGTTTAGTATAGATCAAAGTTTCATATATTTTATAACTTTATCTAAGGGTTTAATCCCATTTTAAACCAACCAAAATGTTTAGAAAATCCATTAGAATTTTAGATTAACTAGAAATTTAAAATGAAACCACCTAAAACCTGAAAAAAAAAACAAAAGGTAACTGTGGAGGAAGGAAAGATTGCTCTTGATTGGGTACCATAATAATTACGCCAAAAGGCGTATATCTATTGACAATGGTCACAATTAATCACCTTTTAAACTAAAATTTTACTCTGATGACTAACAATTGAAGATGCCGGCATATTCTTAGTTGTCTTCATAACTTCCTTGTATTTTTGAATGCATCAGTTAATCAGTTTACTTTTTAACATTTACTTAATCATATTAAGAAATTACTGTAGCACTATATGATTGCAACTTTTAAATGATTACCACTTTTGGATTTGCTCAGCTATAGGAGCGTTTCATTTTCTGACTTTCCTCAACTATCCCCCTGGGAGAAAGCTTTGACATCACCTTTCAGCATTCATCAGCCATGGTTTTGAGTGACTGTGCTAGTAAATATACAAAACTGAAAAAACACATGAACGTTGAAATAGCACTAGTACCGGGCCTTTTTACTCGTTTTCATATGTTAAACGATTCCTATACATATACGAATAAAGTGAAGCCAAAGATTTGCAGTGAAAAATAGTCCAAATTCCAAAATCTAATCCATATTTAAAAAAAAAAAAACAATTCCAAACTGTTCTAGAAATAAAAGAGTCTTTCCAAGGAACTTAATTTCCAGTGGGAGAACATTGAGCCTGGAGAGGGTTTCACATGAGGGACCAGTCTCAGGGAGGGATAGGGCTCACTTACAAGCAAGTTTAACCCAACCCCTCACCTGTTATCTGCTGGATGGGATCTTACTCACTCCAGACAGTCGCTTCGATAGGGCTAGGGCTCACTTACTAGCAAGTTTAACCCAACCCCTCACCTGTTACCTGCTGGATGGGATCTTACTCACTCCAGACAGTCCCTTCGATAGGGATAGGGCTCACTTACGAGCAAGTTTAACCCAACCCCTCGCCTGTTACCTGCTGGATGGGATCTTACTCACTCCAGACAGTCGTTTCGATAGGCACTTTTCGCTTACCGCCCAAGTACACCAACCAGCTCCGTACAGATACGCTTCCACCCAGACCTTAGTTGAAATACCCCACTTAAGGCCGTCTGATAAGAGGGCGTATATAGCTCCTTCGGATCTTCTCGAGTTGTCGCGAGAATTCCGGGGGTGGTTTCCATGAGCCCAGAGAGGGTTTCACTCTGAAAGTTTCTATGGACAGTAAGAGCATAGATGAATAGGGTCAATGTTAAAAGTAACTCTTTTTTTTTTCAATTGATTTTTCTAACCATGGAAATTGGTTGTTAAAATGATTTGGGCTACGTCCACAATCAAGTTAATTGGACCCAATGCTATCCTTGCGAGATTTTGAATGTTAATGAGGAGCTCCTTGGTCCTCGGAGCACTAGATCGGATGGCACATGGACTTTTAAGGTAGAGATGCATCCCCATGCAACATATACATTTTCTTACAACTAAATATGTCCATCCTTATGAGACATATCTCACCCATGAAAGGTATTTTGATTTAGATTGGATCATTACATTATTTGTCATCTATTTTAATGTTTTTAGAGTGGAAAAAATTAAAGGAATAAACTTGTAGGATCATTTTAGTGGTTGGAAAATTGGGGTCGAAACCTTCAGAGTCATTTTGATAAATTAAATAGTTTTTTGGGGGGTTCTTGTGTCCAAAATCTTTGTACACCACCTTGACGATATTCTACACTCTATGACCTTTCCAACTATGTAAACCATGTGTTAATCAGAGCTCGTATGCAAAAGTTATGTCTCCCACAAGTTGACCTATCATGTTGACCACCATGGTGCGCGAGGATGCCACATCAACCATTGTTACTCATGCATATGGGGCTAGCCACGTGAAGACCTTCAAGAAGATTCAAGAAGGTACAAAACCATATCACAATTGAAGGTTAAAAAAGTCAAAACCTTAACCCTAGATGACTATCAGACGATGTTAAATGTCGGACCGCTAGGACGAGAAGGGATTCCATTCTATGTTATTCTATTTTTTTCCAAAGCAAAGAAGAATAAATGGGATTGGGAAATTAGAGAGCATAATAGAGGTGGTTAATGATTTGTAGTAGTCTAATAGGCTACAGGTCTTAGGTAACTCCATAAAGAGTGACTTCTTTGTTCTGCTTGCATTATTTCCATATCAGAGAAAAGAGAGTAGGGCAACCTCACCTTCTAGCAAGGTTTTTTTCCATAAGGGTTTCCTAGATGAAATATTTGTGTTATTTTTTGGATGGTGCGTGATTGTATTTTACTGTTCTCTATTTTCTGCATTTGATCTATTTCATGCATAAGAAGAAAATCGGTAACTGATATTCTGGAATCTAATTGAAATTAACCTCCACAGTGTAGATTTCAGTTTTATTTATCAGATCTATTATGTTGAACTGTACCAGTGGAATATCCACGACAGTTTACGTATCACGTTTACACCAATAGGTGTCAATATGATAGATAGATAAATAATATATTTTAGTGAACCATCATAAAATGGCTATATGGATTATATATTTTGTGGGACTTTTTCGAAAGATTAAAATAAGAAATTACGTTAATTAGAGTTAGTGATGTAATGACATGAATCAAATCATAGCTATGGTGTGGAAGTAATGCTCCAATACAAATAAATGTAATAACTATTATGAAGGGATTTTGCTTTAGAGTGTAGACAACTTAGGTATATGTGTCATTAGGGGTGTCTTAGTTGTAGGTTAACTAGTTAAAACATTAATGTTTATTATTGTTGAAGTTGGAGCCTTTAAGAATGACTCTACTACTCATTTGTTTATAAATAGATGTATCAATAAATAAATAATATAAATTTTTGTGTGCACATCTTGTATTACTGCAATATTTGTGTGTTTCTTATTATTTATCATCATTCTAAAAGAATCCAACTTTAATAGTAACAAACATTTATATTTTAACTCATTATCCTACAACAAAGAAACTCCTAACAATAGATATAACTAAGTTATATATGCTTTAGAATAGAATCATACATAATAGCTATTACATTTATTTTCATATGAGTGTTACTCCAACACCCCCTCTTGATGCTACAATACTAAACTTACAACATAAAAATAAATTGGCATCTTCATCTTTATCATCTTTTCCCCTTCACCATTTTGAAATCTTGTGGGTACCAACTTCACCAAGTTGTCTATAATACCCTGGTTTTGAATGCCCAAAATTATTGATGTACGTTGTCTATTTAAGGAAAGGTCAAAGTTCATAAACAATGGAAATTGGTGAAGTGCCTAGGAAATGTAAGACATTGATAATTATTAATAATAAAATGCATCGTTGGCTGCCAAAAGAACAAGGACAAGAGTTATAAGGGGGTATGATTCCATGAGAGAGGGGATGAAAGCTAAGGGAGAAATGCCTTTACACCTTGAAATTATTTTATTTTACTCACATTGGAATTTTGGAGAAAAAGAGGGAGGTTACATGACCTTCTCGGGGGAATCCCACATTATGCTTTTGATATTTAATCCTTGTTCTTGATTGCCTTGAGGGTTGGCCATTTTCATTATGAACCAAACTCATTTCTAGAGATATTTCTTTCCCATTCACTCTTCTTCTCATTCTTGGTAATGCATGGGGAATGGAAAATGATTTGTCGAAGACCAACGACTATGGTTGGTTGGATGTAATTAATTTATGGTCATTCCAGGAAGAAATGAAAGCCTATGGGCATGAGAATAATGGCAGTTGAGAGAGTGTTTTCCACTGCTGAGAATACTGAGAGTTTCCAGCATTGAGATTTCTTGATCAGAGCATTGTATCCCTAAAAAGAGGTGGGAAACCTAAGGGACTGCGTGGTAGTAAAGGGGGTTCACTTTCTTTGGGCAGTGTAGAATGAGGGGAAAGAGAGAGTCGATAAACTAGATTTATTGTGTGTGAGAAATTTGGGAGAGATTGAATTCTAACTGGTTGAGAAGATGAGTGATTGTAATGTCCCCAACAAAGCTAGGAGGGGGAATTACGTCTTTTGTCCCAAACCTATTATTTCTTTTTATTTGAATGGGTTGTTAACTTCTATCAAATAGCTAGTTCATTGAAGAATATTGTCAAACATGTAGAATACATCCATTACACAGAAAGTAGAGAAGATAACATTACATCTTTATTATGGATGGAAAACTCAAAAAACTAGTATAATCAAATCTAATGGTTGGAATAACAATTGCAGAACACAAATCTAATGGTTTCCAGCTAGCTACACAAACCACTACAAAAAAACACAAGAGAAACCTGGAATGATTCCTCTCTATTGTCCCTGACACTGCTCTCCTCTGGTAGTACCCATTTGCAAGTGTCCTTCCAACCCTATCCCCAACCCCTCGTAAGCTTGATTTGATAAGCTACTGCAATGCCAATCTATAGAGGTCCTCTCATGACAACTTTGAGGCATCCAACATGGCCTATCGAGACAAACCTAGCTCGACCCACGAGGATTCCATAAACCCAATCTCTCCTAACCCTAAAAAAAGATGGAACTATCTCAGCTCGACATTGTTTAGAAAGTACCACAATCCTCCTGTGTACCACAATATCCCTCCAATAGTAAGAAAACTCCCAAGTGAAGATATAATAAAGATATTGTATGGATCCTCCTCCTTCTTTTCTAGCTCCAATGGAAATCCTAGATGGACTCTCCGTTTGTCTAGCTAGGGTGGATATTGCACGACCGAAACCAAACCAATAGTGGAATGGTTTTTCCCAAAACCCCAATGAAAATGTTGGCTACAAGAGCACTCAATAAGATATAAAATCATAATAATGAGAAGTGATGGGTTACCCTTCTTTTATACTTTTCCAACCCCTTCTAGATCATTCCTCCATACCTTCTAGAATTTTACCCTTTTTTAACTAAATCAATCTTCTAGAACTCTCCCTTTTTTGACTAAATCAAATTTAGCCCTTATTTTCCCTCCAATTCTCTCTAAATTTACTTTACTTTCCATAATGTCACTTTAATAATATAATATCTTGTAACTAAGTGACATTAAATGACCCCCTTTTCACTCCTATTTCTCCATTGACAAGCCAAGGGAGTCCCTTCTACTACAGACTAGGGAACTAAAAAATGGGGACATGAAAAGTCCTCCCTTGCCAACTATTGCTTGTCCTCAAGCAATGCCATCATGAACTGATGTTGCATTGGCTGATCCAGACTGAAACTAAAAATGATACCAGGATCCCAAACCACCCTGTAATATGTGAATCATCCTCTTCTCAAGGCATGGTTTGATAATGTACTAACATAAGAGGCCTTCTGAAAATCGCCAACAAGTAAGGCCAATCAGTGTTGCAATAACTCGATCAACCCATCAATGTACTGCTCTACAAGGGAACCAATCTCATGAGAGAAAAAAATATCTCTCGCCTTCATGTCCATTGTTTCATTGTCTCCTACTGAAATCTCAGGGTTCCAAGCTATCCTTAGAAAGGAACCACCACATTGATGATGCACTACTTTGATCATAGTCGAACAACCATCAAGCCCACTCTGTGTCCACAAGATATAATGCCTCAAAGGATCACATCCACTATCGAGGATCATGCCCATCCAATGTATCTCCAATATAAAATCAAATGTCATAGAGAAGTCTATGTGGTCATCAACTGATAGGACATCCACTACACCTTGTCTCCAAGTGTCAAAGGGAAAAGTGTTAATACTCCAACACCTCCTGTCTACTACAGCCATATAAGTATCATCCAGACAATATCCCAACATATTATCCACAAATTCCCTCTGTGAGAACATGAGAACCCCGTAGATGGTAAAGTCACCAAGATCCCAAACTAGCCTATATAATGTGGAGCATATAACACTCATCTATAAGGTGATAATACAGGAATCCACTTGACTTATCCCGATAAGCCAAGAAATCATAAGTTCCATAAATTCAGTCAACTCCTAGGAAGACCACTCCTCGAAGAAACCACTCTTAAGCCTCCCTAAAGTAAACTACGGAAAGAAAAAGTCGGTGCTCTACTCTCTAATAGTGGTTGAACTATCAAACATTGTGATCCCAGGGTCCCAGACTAATCTTGGAAAGATATGTTTCTAATGGAGCCTAATCATCTTCTTTATTTAGAGGTTTTTTTCAGTCGTGCTTGGACCTCATTACCTAATGGGGGTGTGGGGTGGATTTCCCCCCACAACTATCTCTAGTGGGGTCCATGATGGGGGATAAGACAATTTTTGTAGTCCCCCCATGGTGGGGGATTCAGGGGTAGTGCCCCCGAAACAAAATTTTGAGAAAAATTGCCTTGTAAAATATTGTAATTTCATATTCAATCTAGACCATTTATTATAAGTTCACAGATATGATGGTAGAATTTATTCTAGGGGTTTTTTTCCCTATAAGGAAAGCCTCTTTGATGAGGGAATTATATTGCAGTTGTGTATTATCACAAATATTTTATTCTAAGAGAGGTCATTGTCAGAGAAAGAAGAGAAAGTTACAACGAGCGTGTTGTAGGTTGTATCCATTCATTTTTCTAGATAATAAAAAGGAAGGACCTGGAAATTTCTTTGGTGGACATAGCCCACACTGGGTGAACCATGTATATCTGTGTCTCTATTGTAATGTGTATCTTCTGTGTTTTTATTTCCGCATTTTATTTTATTTTATTTCTCTGCGATCCTATTTTTCTAACAACTAGGATCAGAGCAAAAGGTAACTCACGGGAAAAGAGGGTTCTTGGCTCGAGTGGGAGCAATGGCGGAAGATTAAATGTTTAAGGTAAAGAAATGTAATGGCCAAAGCTACGAGTTATGGAAGATTATTGATATAATAAGGATATATTCCTACCATTGGACAGAATAACAAAAAGTCGATGGCCATGAAGAACGAAGAATGGGAGGTTCTCGACATAAAGGAAATAGGAATGATACAATTGAGCCTCGCAACATCGATGGATTTTAATATTTCAAAAGAAAATACAGCGAAGGAACTGATGGATGCATTGGATAAACTGTATGAAAAAACCTTAGCACCCAATAAGGTATTTCTAATGAAGTGATTATTTAATATGAAGATGTTAGAAGGTGGGTTTGTTGCAGATCATTTAAATGAATTTATTACGGTTACTAATCAACTAAGTTATATAAAAGTGGACTTTGATGATGAAGTCAAGGCTCTTCTAATATTGTTCTCATTCCCAAAAAGATGGAACGACTTGGTCATGGATGTAAGTAACTTTGTCTCTGGTTCAAACACTCTAAAATTTGATGATGTTGTTGGTGTTATCCTTAGCGAGGAAATGGGGTGGAAAAACACAGGTGAGACATCAGTTAATGTGCCAAGCATGGAGAATAGGGGAAGACAAAAGGATAAAGGAAAGGGATCAGAGAACCATGGGAATTATAGGAAGGGTAGATCCAAATCCATACTAGGAAAGATAGAGTGTTGGAATTGTGGGAAGAAAGGAAATCCGAAGAAAGACTGCAGAACTCCAAAGAAACAAAGAGATAGAAAGCGAGAAAAAAATATGGAAGCAAATGTAACAGGTGATGTGTTAAAATATCATTTGATTCTTTCTATATATAATATTTTTAATTCTTAGATAGCATATTCAGGGGCTTCATTTCATGCCACACCCCATAGGAAACATTTTCTAGATTATGTTCAAGGTGATTTTGGACAGGTTCATTTGGGCGATGATTCACCATGCAAAATTGTTGGAATGGGTAAGGTACAAATAAAGAAAAACAATGGAAACCAATGGTTTTTGAAAGAGGTAAGACACGTTCTATACCTAAGGAAAAATATAATTTTAATAAGTTATTTTTCAAGTGAAGGTTGTATATCCATATTTCTAGATAAGGTGTGGAAGGTCACCAAAGGATCACTGATGATAGCAAAAGGAGAGAAGGTAGGTACATTGTATTTATGTATTGGTAATATTGATTATTCGATCTCCTTAGCTTCTATAGGAGTGGATACAACATGATGGCATCATAGGCTTGGACACATGAGTGATAAGGGGATGCAAATACTTCACAAAAAAAAATTGTTGTCAGATATTAAAAAAATTGATTTGGATTTCTATGAGGATTGTGTTTATGGAAAACATAAGAGACTTTGATTTCTCAGAGTTGGAAAGGTAAAGAAGAATTAAAAGTTAGATCTTGTGCATACACATGTATGGGGACCAAATCAAGCATCATCTCTTGGTGGCTCTCATTATTATGTTACTTTTATTGACGATGCAACTAGAAAAACTTGTGTTTATTGCATTCGACAAAAATACAATGTTTTTGAAACTTTTAAGAAATGGAAAGATTTGGTTGAGAATGAGACAGGAAAAATGTTGAAGTGTATCATATCATAAAATGGAGGTCAATATTGCAGCAAGGAGTTTGATGATTAATGTTCATACCATAGGATTCGTAGAGAGAAAACTTTTCTAAGAACACCATAAGAAAATGGTTTGTCAAAAATGATGAACAGGAAAACCATGGAGCGCACAAGGAGTATGAGATTTCATGTAGGGTTTCCCTTATAGTTTTTGGCATATGTTATAGATACTGTTGTTTACTTGATAAATAATGGGCCTTCAAGATCTTTGGATGGTGGAATTCTAGAGGAGGAATGGATAGGTAAAAATGTAAACTATTCATTTTTTAAGACTCTTGGTTGTGAAGCATTTGTCCATATTGAAAAAGAAAATAGAACAAAGTTTGAGGCAAGATTAAAGAAGTGTATCTTTATTGGATATGGTGTTAATGATTTTGGTTATTGCTTATGAAATTATGAGAATCACAAAATCATTAGGAGTAGATATTTCATATTCAATGAGAAGGTCATGTACAAATATCAATTGCAGGGAAAGAAACAAGAAAAATAAAAACCAGAATACATAGTGCATGATGAGATCATTGAAAAAAAAATTCCAAAGGTACTAGAAAATCAAAATGTACAACAACAGGAGTAGTAGGTACCTCAAAATCCTGCAAGTGTTGTTAGAAGATATACCAGGTTAAGTAGACCCCCTGAACGATACTCTCCTTCATTGTATTATTTATTGTTGAGTGATTCAGGTGAACCAAAATGTTATGAAGAGGCAATTCATGTAGACACTAAACGGAAGTGGGAGAAAGGAATTAAAGAGGAAATGGACTCCTTAGTAAATAAACAAACTTGGGACTTGGTTCAGTTTCCTGCAGGAAAAAGAACATTGCAGAATAAATGGGTTTATAGGTTGAAGGAAGAAGATGGAGGAAAAAAGTGGTACAAGGCTAGACTTGTTGTAAATGGGTTTGCACAAAAGAAAGGTATAGATTTTGATGAAATATTATCCACTATATTTAATATGTCTTCAATTAGGCCTACTTTAATTCTTGTGGTAGTAGAATATTTGCATATTGAACAGTTAGATGTAAAACCAACTTTTCTCTATGGGGATTTGGTGGAAGAGATTTACATGTAGCAGGAATAGGGTTATGAGGTCAAAGGAAAAGAAAGTTTGGTATGCAGGTTCAATAAGAGCTTGTATGGCCTAAAGAAAACTCCAAGGCAGTGGTATTTTAATTTTGATAGGTTTATGACTGAACAAGGTTATAGTAGATATCATTCTTATCACTATATTTATTTTAAAAGGATAGAAAATGGAAGCTATATTATCTTACTATTGTATGTAGATGGCATGTTTGTTGCATGGTCTAATATGCAGAATATAAATGTGCTCAAGAATAAATTAGATAATTCATTTACAATGAAGGATTTGGGTGCTGCAAAGAAAATCCTTAATATGAGAATAACAAGAGACAGGAAAAATCGCAAATTGACATTGTCTTAGGGCGAGTACATAGATAAGGTGTTGGAGAGGTTTAAAATGTAGAATGAGAAACCAATTATACACCTTTTACTGGAAATTTGAAGTTAACTAAGGAAATGTGTCCCAAGACACAAAACGAGATAGAATACATGCCCAGGGTCCCTTATTCATCAACAATTGGTAGCTTGATGTATGCAATGGTTTTCACAAGACCAAATATTGCACATCCAGTGAGACTTGTGAGCAAGTATATGAACAATCTAGGTAAAGAACATTGGGAGGCACTAAAGTAGATTGTTAGGTATTTGAGAGGTACTACTACTCATGCATTATTTGTTTTGGAGGTTCAAACACTATTCTACAGGGATATGTTGAGTCAAATATGGCAGGTGATAAAGATAGTAAGAGGAGCACCATAGGGTATGTTTTCATTGTAGGTGGAACAACAATAAGTTAGATTTCGAAAGTGCAAAAGATTGTTTCACTTTCAACAATGGAAGCATAGTATGTTGTTGCTACAAAGGCTAGTAAATAGATGATTTGGTTATAGAGGTTTATGGAGGAATTGGGAAAGAAGCAGGAATATAGCAGGTTGTACTGTGACATTGAGAGTTCCATTCATCTTTCAAAGAACTCAACCTTTCATTTGAATACTAATAATATACAAATCAGGTACCATTTCATACAATCCATCTTGAAAGATGGAAATTTGAAGTTGGAAAAGATAGATACTAGCCAAAATCCTACATACATGTTAAGAAAGGGAGTAACTAGGGAGAAATTGAGTTCCTTCTCAGTTTTAGTTGGTATTCAATAATGAAGGTGAAGATGAGAAATTTTATAGGTCCAAGGCCGAGTATAGTCAAGTAGGTACAATAGTAGTGGAGTTGTTGTGATCAGTCTCCGAGTGGGAGATTGTTGGTTGTGGAGCCTGATTATATTCTTAATTCAGAGGTTTGTTTCGGTCGTGCTTGGAACCCATTCCCTAATGGGGGGTGTGGTTGGGATTGAACCCCCAAAACTGTTGCTAGGGGGGTCTAGGGGGGGAAAGAGACAATTTTTGTATTGTCCCCCTGGTGGGGGATTTGGGGACAACACCCTCGAAGACAAATTTTGGAAAAAATTTCCTTGTAAAATATTGTAATTTCGTAGTCAATATCGACCATTCATTATAAGGTCGTAGATCTGACGGTAGAAGTTATTTTAGGGTTTTTTTACCCTACAAGAGAACCCTCTCTTATGAGGGAATTGTATTGCAAATTTGTATTATCGTGAATATTGTATTCTGAGAGAGGTGACTGTGAGAGAAAGAAGAGGAAGTTACAGTGGGTGTGTTGTAGTTTGTATCCCTTCATTTTGTTACATAATAAAAAGGAAGGACCTGAAAATTTCTCTGGTGGATTTAGCCCACATTGGGTGAACCACATATATATGTGTCTCTATTCTATTGTGTATCTTCTATGTTTTTATTTCCATATTTGTTTTATTTTATTTCTCTGCGATCCTATTTTTCTAACAAGATACCACCATGTTGATCTTGCACCACTCTGATCATCACCATTGGATCAACGTGCCCAGTAACCACCCTCCTCTCCAAAACCCAAAGATAATCTCCTTGAAAGGACTAATGCCACCATCCTGAATCCTCTCATGTGAAAGTGTCCCACTGAAGTCTAAGCCTGCAAGTCCATGGCTAGCCTCAAGTATATCCTTCCCTATAGAGTAAGTCTCGACCTCCCCTCTGGTGATGTCGAAAAAATAAATTAGACCAATCATTGTCACGGCTCTATCAACCATAATATGAATTAATCCATCACTCAAATGAATTCTCGTATCCCACTACCAAATAGGAAGTCCATTGCTCCTAATACCTATTAACTGCTACTTCTCCATATTAGTAACCATTGGAGTCAAAATGATCCAAGTCATTGGTATGCCATGATCCGGAGGAATCCTACTACAAGGAATTAAATTTGTTCCTTATGGTCTGTTCAGCTCCTACCAAACTATACCAGGAAATATGATGTCTCGATCATCATCAATGTACCCGAGTAATCTATGGAGTCTAATTATCTCCCAAGAAATTATCCCTGTCACATGTTGTGCCTCATACTCATATGAGTACCCAAAATTCCATGTCAAAGGTGGATCATACATTATATCTCTAAGTGGCAGATAAGGGGATACAAGTGTGTGATCTCTATAGTGGATAATGTCATCCACCACTCTATTAGAGGAAATATCTATGAACTGACCCAATACAATATGGATCTCCTCCTGTGCTTTAAACACATAGTCCAAAAATAAGAACTCTGATATGGCTATAATCCTTCCTATCTTACTCAGGCGAGTCCTACACATCCTTTCGACTATATTGATGGCATCAGAAAATGGTGCTAGATTCTACTGCCACTATTTGTAAGATTGGAAAGTTTCAGGTGCATTGTTCAACCCCAATGGTATGACGAAGGACTCAAGGTAACATATGAGAGTGATCCTATGGATATCCTTCTCTTTGTTCCTGCTCTAGAGATATCCCACTTGAATATCAATCTCCAAGGGATATACCTCTCCATGAGCCTTGTCCATCCACTCATTGATCCTGGGTGAACCAAACTCAATGATATGTGTGAAATATTTGTTTGGAGGTCGCTCCAGGGGAAACATCCCAAAATCCCATTGCATATCATCATACACCATCGTATGCTGATGTATTCCACTTCACACCATTTCATCATCATGTACCATATTGTATACTATTCGTGCCACTATATAAATCACTCTACTAATATCAATTGAACCTAAATCCCAAAGTGATGTATCCACATTATTCCTATACTTAGTTCCCCAATCATCTGGTGTGTATACTTCCTTGCTAGATGGTCCAAAAGGAATTTTCTTAACTACAATATCTCTAGCTAATCCTTGAGCCAAACGAAATGGCTAATGATCCCCACAATCCACATGATCAAAACCCTTTGTGTCTAAAATATCTTGCAACCCTAAATACTCCTCATATGGAATATGATCCTCCTTGAGATAATGAGTTCCACTCATTCTCTCATGTGTATTTTCCAGCAAGGATGATGAATTCTTTGTTGCTATCAACGATGAGGAGCGTGCCAAACTAGGCTGGTAACAAGGCTCCTCAATCTACCTCTACCCATCTTCGACGGACTTAAGAGAAAGGTCCCTATCCATGAATAGATGCAAGTAATCAGATTTCATATGCTCTAGTGCTTCTTCGATGATGTGTATTTGGGCACTAGTGATCTCGTCTATGACTCCTTTTTTTCTCTCCTCCATCTAATCTTTCCACATAAGATCTTCAATCAATTTATGAGTATCATCTTCCCTTATCAACACCTACATAATCTTCTCCTCCTTGACCAATAATTGATCCTCCAAACTCTGTCGAGGCACAGTCATGTCGTCATCATCATCAACATCATATGGTGTTGAATCTTCATCAAGTATAGGTGCTATCACACTTAGACTACCCACATCATAAGCATCATACATGGTGAAAGTTGTGGGATCCTCAACATTGCTTGATTGGAGAATGTCATCATAAAATGATGCATCCTCTTCTTGTGCTAATTCATCAAAGGTATATCCATCTAACATGCTAGTTTCATCATCCTCATCAACTAGTTCCGGTGATTTCTCATAGGTTTTTGTTTTTTCTTCCTTTATGCACACATCCTCCTCATGGCTAGATGCACACTATTCCACATGTTTGTCACACTCATTCTTCACTTTCTTCCCTATGATTTTCAAGGAATCCTTGGTATGAAATTTAGGCCAATCCCCTTTCTTGATGGTGATGTAATACTCTAATGAAATAACCTCCTGAGCCTCCTTTTCAATCTTCTCATACTTGTCGCAATAAGACATGCACTCTACATATAACTCCTAGAACATAGGATGCCTTCGCAATGGTTCTTGTCTCTTCTTATATTCTACTATGGATTCCTAAATTGTCTTCATTCTTTTATACCCTCATAGGCTTGAAAGATCAACAACTATGATACCACTCTAATGTCCCCAACCAAGCTAGAATGGGGAATTATGTTTTCTATCCAAAACTTGTTATTTATTATTATTTGAATCGGTTGTTAACTTCTATCAAATAGATAGTTGATTGAAGAATATTTTCAAACATGTAGCATACATCCATTATAGAGGAAATAGAGAAGATAACATGGTATCTTTAATATGGATGGAAATTTCACAAAACAACTACAATGACATCTAATGGTTGTAATAATAGTTGCAAAACACAAATATAATGGCTTCTAGGAAGATACAAAAACCACTACAGAACAAACAAGAGAAACCTGGAATGATGTCTCTCTACTATCCCTGACATTTCTCTACTTTGGTAGTACCCCTCGGCAATAGTCCTTCCAACCATGTCCTCATCCCCTCGTAATATTGATACAATAAATTGTTGCAATTCCAATCTACAAATGTCCTCACAAGACAACTTTGAGGCATCTAGCAAGGTCGCATGGGACAACCCTAGCTTGACCCGTGGGGATTCCCTAAACAAAATCTTTCCTAATCCTCCAAAAACCTGCAACTATCTGAGCTTGGCCTCGTTTAGAAAGTATAGTGATCCTCATGAATATCAGAATATCCGTCCAATAGTAAGAAAACTTCCAAGTGAAGCTCCAATGAAGATCCCATATGGATCCTCCTCCTTCTTATCTAGCTCCAATATAAATCCTAGATGGATTCCCATCTTGTCTAGCTAGGGTGGATATTGTCCCATCGAAACCAAACCAACAGTGGAAGGGTTTTTCTCAAAAAACCAACAAAAACGTTGGCTATAAGAGCACTCAATAAGATATCAAATCACAACAATGAGAAGTGAGGGGTTAACCTTCTTTTATACTTTTCCAACCCCTTTTAGATCCTTCCTCGACACCTTCTATAATTTTCCCCTTTTTTGACTAATTCAATCTTCTATAAGTTTCCCTTCGAATATAACCCTTATTTTCCCTCCATTTCTCTCTAGATTTACTTCAGTTTCCATAATGTCACTTTAATAATATAATATCTCATAACTAAGAGACATCAAATGACCCCCTTTTCACTCCTATTTATCCACTAACCAGCCAAGGGAGTCCCTTCTAATACAAACTGGGAACTCAAAAATGGGGACATGACATTGATAGCCTGAAAATTATCCTTGTGGATTCATAGCCCTCGCTCGGGAGTGAATTTCTATTAAGACTTGGAACAACAATATCTAAGGTTGAGTGGAACTTCCTTGGTTTGCAGCCAGTTGGTGATTGGTTTTGATGAAGATAAGTTCTCTTTCTCATGGTTATCTCTACTTGTATATTTATTTCTATTGTATATTATTACCATTATCTCTAAGATATGATTTTTTTATACAATGCCTACTTGATGGTTTTTTTTGTGCACGGCATGTTAATATTATAGTTCACAGTTAGAAAACATCTTGATGAATGCATGTGTAGGTATTGTATTTCTTTCTTGTTGCATTATTGATTAATTGGTATCAAAATTTTTATTAGCCCATGAGAGCAAATTTTAGAGCTACCCGGGTAGTGGAACCAGTTTAGATCATAGCATTACAAAAATCATTTTGGGTTTGTTGATATGGGTGTGTCACTAATTTTTATCATAGAAGTAGGTTACAAAACCAAGCCTTGAAGGGTCTGATACATGACATAAGAACTATGTTGGATGAGTTTCTTTGGAGTCAATTCAATTATTTAAATTGAACAATACCGGGGGGGGGGGTGTTTTTTTATTTAAACCCTATATTTCAATCGTGTAAACCAGATCTAAGTTGATACTCCATTCCCCTAAACATGCAATGATATCCTCCTCCACGATTAGAGAAGTAGATTTGACAATTTACAAGCAAGAGATGCCAGTGCATGTTGGCGCTAGACAGTGACATTTTTTAGTACACGCTTGCACACACGTTGACCTTCTTAACATTGGGGTATTTGAGATATAGGGTTCATCTACAGAATGTCCAACAAAAATCCCTAAGAACTGACATATCAATTCTCAATCGAGGCCAAGGAAGGTATCACCCGAGATGCAGATAGGATCATTGATACCATAAGGTATTTTGTTAGGAATGGAGGATTATACATAAATAACATTATTGCAAATGAATTCCATGTAATTCATATATAATAATCTAACAAGGAATAAGAATTAAAACAACACACACACATATGTTACTCATTCATAAAAAACACAAAATAGAAAATAACTTCCATATATTTATTATTGAATGTATTCCATCATATTAGAGATATACATTGTGTTGAAGAACTGAGTATCACAACATAATACTTCATCTCATTACTATATAAACAATAGGAATACAATAGTATGCGCCTTGCACTAAAATTTAATATTTAGATGGATACAAGACACAGGATACTTCTCCATAACACACAAGATTTCAATAGGATAACTCAAACCTCTCGGACTAACGCTTTCCGAAATTAACCAACCTATTTTCTGAGATAAGAGCTCTCTTTTATATATTTTTATATTGGTGAGTGTTGTCCTTCATTGTTCTGTTGCACTTGCTTTTATGATTTAATGGCCTTGCACAATTTTGGTGCCTACAAATGTTCCATGTAGGTTCTCTACATTAGGGGAAATCTTAACTACCTGGCCAACTCATCTTCTGGCCACCCCACATCTTCATCTGCTATTGGAAGAAATAATTATGGGAGATATCTCGATGATTCCTTTCTTGCTTATGGTGGGAATATTCTTTATTTATGATGCAACTGATAAAAATCGTACTAACGATCCCTTGAACACCTTTAGACTTGGAACACTTCTTAACAAAACCTAGTCCAATGTGCGAACTATAGCATTCTTTCATGCATTTCCTTAGGAACTTGCAAAATGACTGGATGAGTGCACATAACTTTCATTTGTGCATGCACAAAATATATACCCAAAAATTTGGGTGTGAACAACCCCCCACCACTATTGCTTGGCTAATCCTTGAGCCAGATTCTTTATGGAATGATATCTACAATGGATGACACCATTCCCTTTGTGTTTTGCACAAATTGCAAGAACTATTGCCCAAGCTCAGAAAAGAGTTCCTGAAGGGACTGGGTGATCTGGATGATCGTTTATAAAATCTTAGCTATGATCATCGATGATGTGAGGTCCATGGTACTAGGCTACTCAATCAATAGGATGGTAGTGGTAAACACATACGATAGTTGGGAGAACAGTGTTAATATCATATCGGTTGTCTCGAAAATCACGTCGGATGTATTTTGGTGCTTCTCCTTTGCTACAACAATGTATTTGGCCCTTGTTTCTATGGCCTGCATCGCAATGAATCATTTGTGTGGAGCTATAGAAGTGAGATATTTCTTTTGTTATGCGACCTCTCGGTCAGCCTCGTGAATGTGATTGACAATGGTAGACATGTTTGGTGGGGCTAGGAGGTGTGTCCATAGGGTAGATCCATATTCCAACAACTTTGAGAAGGTTTGCAGTTGTTGTTGACCATGATGAAAAGAGGCTTGAGACATATGAATGGGCATGGGTGGAGAAGATGTGACAGATTTGGAGTGGGGAAAAGGTGAATTCATGCTAGCGATTTGTAATCTGAGTTGTTGCAATCGGATCGTGATAGCGGAGAACTTAATGTTCAAGGGGGGTCTCCACCGGAAGTAGAGATAGTTGGAAGCCTAACATATAGGCCATCCACCTCTTTAAACAATTTGTTGAAGGATGAGAAGATCTCGAAGAACTGATCTTGATTAGTTGTATGTACTTCTTTGTCGGTGTCATATTGCCTTTGTAGGGTTTGAAGGGTCTACATTATTGTTTGATATTGCTCACATGTTTGGTTGTGCACTGCAATCTCCAGTTGGTGTTGTATTTGCAACTAGGCATGGGATTTCCACAAGTTTTTCATTGTGCTCGCCTATTTCAGTGAACAAAGTGACAATATTTTTGCAGTATAGGAGTAGGAAGAGGTGCCAAATGAATCGCACCATGTTGTGCATCGAGGGAAAGTAATGACGACGAGTCTACATGAAGGGTATGAGTAGGAATACTGGTAGTGGAGCTGGAAGGTTGTGGGCATAAGGTATGGACTGAACTTTGCGCCATGCCACCTAATTGTCACCCAATATAGTCAACATTGTGTAGCACATCAGAATGGAGTTTTTTTTGTAGCAACAACTAGCGATGCAATGCGTCTATGAGGGTGGATAATTCCAGTTTCATTCGAGCAATTCCAATTGGAGTGGATGGGTTGGAAGGGAAAAAAAAGGAGTTGGTTCTTTGATTCTTGAGGCCTGGTGGTGTTGGTTTAAGCAGAGATGCAGAGGAGGGATCCCGACCCCTTTTGTTTACTTCTTAAAGATGAGTACCCATGTTGGGTGAGTTTATATTCTAAGACAGATTCCAGGCCGTGTCATATTTTTTGCACTCTTGGTTTCATTTCATTCGCGTCTCAAGTGTTGTCGTATCTTCGGTTGGGAGCGATTGAAGATGGAAAGGAAATTCAATCACTCCTTTTTGAATGTCCTCCAAAATAATACATAAAGGAAGGATCACCATAGAATCACCCTAGTCATCACTAGGATAAATACAAATGTTATGTGATGTGCATTCTAAAATAGGGTAACCCTCATACCTGTCAAGAAGGTTGTGCGGTATGCATTCCTGGGATGTAATAGTATGAATGAGTTGGTGATACCAGTTGTAAAATAACTTGTTGATACATTTTTGGGTGTGAGGGTCTTTTCCTTCATGCAATTGCAAGAAGAAATGAGCCTCAAATATCTATTGGCTATAAGTAGGTTTTTCAAACTCACTATGGGGTCTCCATAGTACCATAGCTAATAATAAGAGGATCCAACTATAATAAAAAAATTTACCTGCATCATGGGTATCCAAAAAATCATCTATAAACTCATTCATTACATATCTTTCCTAGGTCATCTGAATTTTGGTGATGCACTACTTAGCTGCAATGATGACCTCATATGGACATTCATATTTGGCACGATTGCATAAAATTTTTCATGAGAACAGTTCGGTAGAAAATCGAAGTGGTTTGTTGCTCACTTTTTAGACAATAATTCCTCACCTCCATCGATGAGTAGAATAGTTTCCATATATTTCTTGTGGGGAATCATCCTTGGAAATCAAATCCTTTTTTGGATCTTCTCCCTGAATAGGTAGGCCTGTCACATGGAAAATGGTTGTTTCATAGATGTGGTACTTGCCTCCCATCTAAAGGTATTCTCCATGAACTTAGGCGAGTAACAGGAAGGTGCACAGGGTGACCAAACCATTGTTCCCAAAGTCATGGCAGTCCAATAGGGAGAGGATGCCAACCTAGTGAAGAAGATAGGCCCATTCTTGGATGAGTGTGAGTGACCTACCTTTTGAACTGCAAACATTCTGAGCATAGTGAGAAAAGGATAGAGTGGGGAACTACTCATAGTAATATATATCATAATCGATGAACTCGAATTATTGTATATGTCAGGTTTGGGATGTTGTGATTATGACATGTGGAGGTAAGGATTGGTCCTCTGGCTGGAGGTTGGTGGTATTTCAAGGTCTGCTTCAGCCATGAGGTCTTCTTGAAGAAGCCATAGAAATCCTAATCTTGGCACGAAACAAAGGTTTTGTTGATTGGAGAGGTGACTGAATTTGAATTTCGTTTTGGTTAATTGGGTATATAAAAGTGAATTTAGGGTATGTCTTATACCCGGAAGAAGGTGGAGGAAAATGAAGGAAATAATAATGAAAAAGGAAGCAAGTTTCCAGTGGAGTACGATGGGCCAGCCAGAGGCTATACGAGATTTGATTATGACCTAATTATGACATGTGTGAGTGTATTGTATTGTGGTGCTGCAGGTTGCAACATTTCTAGTTGGTGGTTGTGTGAGTTTTCATAGACATGAACTTCAAGGTTGTAGGTCAGGGAAGTAGTGAGGGATTAAGTTCTCATAAATAGTTAGTTAACCACCATTGAATTTCGGGTATGGGGAAGGCTTCCATATTTATTGTTGGGGTTATCCATGGGCATGTTAACATATTGAAATACGAAGGTCCTGGGATGATGGGGCCTATCATAGGGTTAGAACCTATCATATCGTTTCCTAGGGACTTTATCACGTGGCACCACGTTGATTTCTTACACCCTTCCATATGGTTTCTTTGATTCCACTGAAGATTCATTAGAACCCTCTTCCATTGCTTTCCTTTTATGCAATTTGTGTGGGGGAATTGGGATGTTGGGGGGATGAATGGCCTTTGAAAACTTTTAAGAGACTCAAGGAGGTAGCGAGGACACTGGGGCTAGGGTTGTGCAGAGATCCACCATTTTTTAGAAGTACACTTATAGATTCAAGGTTATGCTAGTTAAATACACCAATAGTACCCATAATAGGTATGCTCTTCCATGTTCTCATCCTCAGAGATGTCTGTGCACTTCCTTGTTGAGACCTCATAAATCTTATTCTTCCATCTATCCAAGGCATCTTCAGAATATGTATCATAAAAGATAACACTTCTCCAACTTAATTCTCCATCTACGATGGGGTTGATGCAGTCCTCCATGTGCCTCGTGACCTTGTAAATATTTTTAGTTGATGATCTTTGCAATTCCTCATTGATAGGCTCATTGTAGCAATTGCCTTGATATGAATCCAGTGGAATGACCACGCATAGGGTGTCAGTCTCAAATGACATTTGGTTCTTTTTTGAATTCAACACTTCATTGTTATTCTAATCCCAGTCGGTTTATTTTGGATCTGTCTCACACGATGAACATATTTCTTCCTTGTATTATTTATCTTGATCAACATATTATGGGTATGTGATAGATTCCTTAGAATAGATATTATGTAGCTTATCCCAAATTTATTTAGCTGATGAGATTTGTCCTACTTTGACTTTTATTAGATCAGATAATCCTTCCAAGATGAAATCCATTGCTATTTTACTATTCCTTTCTAATCCCTTCTTTGATTCATTCTTCAGTGTTTGCACCCAATTCGTCACTGTGTGAGCAAATTATGAGTGCTTACATGCCCAGTTGGGATTTTCTAGGCATGACAGCTGTAAGGTAAAAGGTTAGAAAGAAAAACAACAAAGCAATAAACAAAAACTAAACTAAAACTAATAAAAACTAAAAGCATGTGAGAAAATGAAAAATAGAGACAAATGGACCAATATCACCAATGTATAAGTTGATCTGTTGATGAAATCCAAAGATACACAAAGAAGAAAGGGGACTTGGGTCCCTCCTTTCTCCAATGGAAGGCTCTTGAGGCCCTCAAAGCTTGCTCTCCTTTACAATGAAAAGATGAAAAATGAGGGTGAAAGAACTCCAAGCTTATTCACTCAAGTGAGGGGTGAATAGCTTATGAAATGCAGCCTCCAATGTGTGTTGCCAAAGAATGAGTCCTTAGCAATATCAGCAGCATAACAGTATGAAGAATTCCTTGAGAAAATGGTGGTCATTCATGGCTTTTTATAGCCAAGCATTGGGTTATTATGTGGCCTCTTTTGAATGTGAAAAGGGGCTCTTTAGGGCACAATTAAGTCTTTGACCAGCCCACCATGAGGATTGAGCTCGGATTTGGTGTCAAATCGACTTGGGAGCTGATCCATTAGTGGTTGGGAGGCCGGCCAATTTCAATAAATGCATCGTTTAGCAGGCGTGCGGGTTTTTAGCCCAACAGCCACGCCTTTCGCACATATCCGCGCTTTGTACGATTCTATTACACGCATATGCACGCGCACTCAGATGATGTAAAGCACCCTTCCATTTTTTGGCCATTTTGTATAGTTTTGACCTCTTTTTGCAATGTTGTGGCATTAATCTTGTGCCATGAATGACTCCAGTCCTATTTTGATGATGTGGAGTTCTTTTCGCCACATGCAGACGAAATTTCAGTGATAACAGATGCCCCCTGATGGATGAGGTTAGGAGCAAAACGTATAGCCAAAATCCATCAATGTTTCTTTTGCTAAGGATGGTGGTGTAAGGGAGAGCAAGAATGAGACCGCGTCGAGCGATCCTTTGGAGAAGAGAGGAATCTGAAGATCCTGACTTTCCACAATGTGTGTATCAATATACAAGTGTGTACAAACGAGGCGGGCATGTCCCATGCTCGTGTAATGTAACTCTAAAATGTTGATGTAGACAACTGCATCGCCCTCGGGGGTGGAACGATAAAGGCAGAAGACAATTCTGCAACGGAACATACTCTGAACCAGCGGTAACGGTTGCGGAAGTAAACAACGATGGTGATAGGGGCATTGGTGGCCCGACCAAGTTCAGAGGTCTTCGGAAACTGATAAGAAAAACTACAATAGTCGCAAATTAAGACCCACCGCAACATGAGAAAGTGTTGGCGTCGAATGTTATGGGGGTCAATGACATCAGGGAGCAATGGTGTTTCCCCCTGTGCCGTCCGAGATCGCTCAGTGAATGAGAAATGAGGATCAAGATATTGTCGTCCTTTTGGAAAAGTGTGTTGATGTCGACAAAAGGAGGACGCGACTCCCAGAAGCAAGGGGGTTCGCGGAATCTACTGTGGCGAGGAAGTGGCAGAGGTAAACGGACGGAGTCAAAAAGGTGGGAGGACTCCAGACGACCCTTGGTTGGAGGGTGTATGATAGAAGGCGTGGTCGCAACCGTGTGACAAGATCAAGTGTCAAGGGGACGACAAGATCAGGGATAAGTCATGCCAGAGGCGGGACAAGGTGAACAAATTCAGAGGATAAAGGTAAGTGACCTGGGTAGTACTCTAAATATATAGATGATGCCAGTGGGGGTAAAAATGAGAAGTAGCACTCCAACCAAGGGTGACAGGGGTTGCGTGTGGCCAAAAGGAAAGCAGGTCGCGAATGGTGACGACAAAAAGTAATGGATGGAAAACCGAGGCATCTGTACAACAAATAATGAATAAATGTGGGAAAGATGTGAAAAATACAGAAACGGGTGCCCCAGTGTGAAGTGAGTGCCCCAGGGAGGGCAAACATTTCTGGGAAAAATGATGAAGGGTGGGGGCCCCATTGGTGAGTTTCTGTATGAGGTAGATGTAATGAAGATAGGTTCGCAGATGGGCAAACTGAGGGTGGATAAAATGGTGGGTTCATGATCCTGCAGAGGTGCAGGTAAAGAAAAGAACATGACGATAAAGCGATGTGTTGGGAGTCTGTATGGGAAGCTAGCAAAAATGAGGAGAAGAAGTATGTGGTTAATTCGCGACATGATGAAAGACTACCGAGACTCCCATCCCTAAAGGGTAATGAAGAACAACATGAGTATCAAAAGTGCCAAAAGGTGCTATGAATGGGACAACTCATGTGGGTGAGAGTGCTACCGTATTACAGTAGTGAAGATGTAAATGGAGGTGTGAGTACTGCAGAGCTGGGAATAAGGATCCTGAAGGCCAATATCAGAGGGCGTGACTGGAAATGGAAATGCAGTACAACGGGAGAGACTACATGCCAGTGCTAAGTATATACTTGAAGGACGGGTGTGACGAGATGATGACCAAGTACCTGCACACAGGACAACCAAATACCCAAAGTGAACGATATCTGAAGAGAATAACAAATATGCACATGTATTAGATAAATGTGACAATGCGCGTGCGTACCTGGCCATGATGTGAGAAAAAGGCGCCCAGGGGGCTCAGGATGAAAAATGGCCTAGGGATAGTCATGATGTAGGTGGCGGGATGTTGATCCCGTGGCTGAAGACGGTTCGAAAAATGGACGCTATGGGCTCCCGGAATGGTGAGTGGAAGTTTGGCAAAAACCCTATATATAGCTGTAGGGCCCACATTGCCACCTCATTTGTACCTACTGCTACAGTGAGTTCTAGAGAAGATCCAGAGGAGATTGAGTGATTCTGAGAGCATGAGGCATCCGTTTCCCAGCGTGCGAGTTTCAGGTTAGTGGTCTGAACATCCTGCATAGTTATAGGTTTTCAATTTTTGGGCAGGGTAGGTACGGGGGGTCGTACGGGGTTTTTAGGAGGTCTTTGGGTGGAGGGTGGGCCCACATGCGCGGGCGACTCTGTGGAAGGCGCACATGAGTGCACGCCTGTACCTTGAAGAAGCGTGCATGTGTGCGCGTGGGTAGGAAATTAAGGCGCGCCTCAGGGGCGCGCCTGTGAGTTGGACAGGCGCGCATGAGTGCGCGCCTGTAGAACGAACAGACACGCTCACAAGCGCGCTTGTGGGTATGACAGGCGCACCTGAGAGCACGCCTGTATTGTGAACAGGCGCGCCCATGAGCGCGCCTGTGGAAAAAAATAGGTGCGCACTCATGCGTGCCTGTATAGTGAACAGGTGCGCATGTGCGCGCGCCTGTGTGTGGTAAAACCGCACTTTTGAGGCAAGGTTTCAAGGTGAAAAATTAGCTCTTTTTGATGTTTTGGATAATTGCCTAATCTAATATAGGACTCTGGGTTGTGTGTAGGCGGCGATCAGTGAGCATGGATGTGCGATGGCGCGAGCGGGACTGGGAGCCGCTGCAGGAGGAGGTGGCCGAGGCGAGGCCGACAGTTCGGGCGTCTTTAGCAGCCAGTGGGTTGCTAAAGTTTTTTGAGTGCCCTCTGATACGGCCCCAGGAGTATTTTCTCCAGTTTCTGATTGAGATGTGGAGCCCCGAGCAGCACTGCTTCCTCGTGCGAGGAGAGAAGATTACCTTCACTGTGGTGGAGGACGTCTATTTCTTGACTGGGCTCCCCTTCCGGGGAACACTGTTGCCGACAGATCCTGTGCTGCCGAGAGATACTCCTCTGCAGGAGGTCACCGAGCGATACTACTCAGGCAAGCACTATATGACTGGGTCATCAGTGTGCATCAGTGCGATAGATGTTCTGCTGCATCGTTGCGTAGCAGCGATGATAGTGCGGGTGTACGGGACCCGAGCGCCCCACCGGATTAGTGGTGGTGAGCTGATGCTGTTGGAGAGAGTGGTGGTGGGTCGTGAGCGGTTTGCCTGGGGTCTGATGCTACATGCGCACATGATTGCGCAGCTGGACTGTTGTCGGTCCACAGGCAGGGGCGAGTTCGCTTTTGGCTCCATCCTGGTGGCCTTCTTCTTGGAGAGGGTGCCGATGTTGCATCCGTGGGTCGTGCTGGAGGTACCAGGGGTACGAGAGCTGCGCATGAGGTGGTGGTCCCAGATTTTGGTTCCCCTCGGCGGTGGCAAAGGTGGACATTACTTTACTGAGGAGGCAGCTCAGATATGGCGGCAGATGACGCAGTTTATACTCCAGTTCCCTTATGCTGGGGTGGACTTCTGGGGGGACCCAGATATGGTACTACCTCCTAGGGAGGTTTTTGACCACAGAGGTATGTTGTGTATTTGTATGTTGTGATTGTTTTTGTGATTTTGATATACCAGTGCATATGTTTGATGTCTAGACACTGATACCATCTGTTGTTGCTTGTTTGGTGCATGTGCAGATTTGGCACCTCGCGGGCGTGAGGTGGAGGTGTTCAGAGCGCCAACGCAGCGAGAGCAGGAGAGACCGCCGCGTGCAGGGAGGCGTCCGAGGGATGAGGCTGCTGGAGGACCAGTAGGGCCCGAGAGACCAGCGCAGAGGCACCGCTTTGATGACCCTGGTGCGGGGCCATCACATGCTCCTCCGGCGATAGTCAGAGTAGATGATGATGATCTAGTCTGTCGGTTTGAGACGGTGGTTCGGGACGTGCCTGAGGGCATGTGGATCCGCATCCAGGATGAGGAGTTCCTGGAGAAGTGTATCGGGTTACCGCCACGATGGCGGTCCATTATACGATGAGCGGCTATGCTCGCCGCCATGACTAGTGGACGCCTGCCGCCTGGGAAGGGTGGTCTTGCGGATGTTCCCCCACCACCGCCTGGGGCTGGTGAGGGTGGGATACCACCTCCTCATGAGGGAGGGGCAGCTGGGGGTGCACTAGAGGCCCCTTGATTTGTATGATGTATTGTGTATACCTTTTTGATAGGATGGTGAGCCGATTTTTGTACCATGATGTGGCACGGGCCTGTGGGCCAATGTATTTTTATGTATGTAAACATTCGGACGGCCGGGGAGGCCCATATATATATATGAGTATACATGTTTTTGGGATCCAAATGTGTTTTACATATGTTGGTTTGTGTTTTTGATGATGTTGATGCTATCTATATGCTGTGACAGGATATATGAGATGTTTTATGTATTTGTATTTTGATGTGAGATATGCCAATCTAGCACCATGTTAACTATTTCATCTGTTGTTTGATTCAATTTTCTTGGAATATGTGTAAATGTAATGGAATCAAAATGTCGAGATAATAATCTAACCTGCAGGTATTTGCGAAAGAGGCACGGATCGCGTACACGGTACACATTGTTAAGTTGGAGAACGACCCGTTGAGAGTCGAGGAAAATGCTAAGGTGACAAATATGATGATGCTGGGTGTCAGTCAAGAGGCCAATGACAACAGTGTATTCGGCTTGGTTATTGGTTGCTGGTCCTAAACAGATTCCGCTGGAATGTAGCATTTCATGTGAAGGGGTGTAGAGAGCCCAAGCAGCCGAAGCGAGATTTTGTGTCCAACGGCTGGCATCGTCGGTGTAACCAATGTGGTAAGATGGTGGAGGGGTCATCTGTCAATAGCACAAAGGATAGTTTAGATGAGGGAAAAAAAGATTAAAAACGCTAGAAAAGAAAAATAACCTAAAGTAGCGTGACTGCTTTTAAGCATAAAATTTCTTGAGGTATAACCCATTGACGGGTTCTTTGAGCGTTAGGCCTTCGGGGGAGGCCAGGATGTATGCACCTTTGGTGAGGCAATGTTGGATGATGTAAGGGCCATGCCAAAGGGATTCGAATTTTCCATGGCCAAAGGTATCGTGAGCGATATCATAAGCAAGGACAAGGTCACCTTCGCGAAATGATCGAAGGTTGACATGGCGATCAAAGGTGGCCTTGGATCGTTTTTTAGCTGCCTCGTTGTTCTGTAATGAGGATCGGTGATCTTCATCCAGAGACTCCAA
>ML786304.1:201398-218628 GCA_009831015.1 Picea engelmannii | reverse complement strand
ACTAGAGAAGTTTGAGCAAGCCAGTACAATGGCGTGGTCTGTAAGTATATGTAACATTGTGCTCCAGCTTAAATTCTGTACAAAATCACATTGATTTAATAGAGGAAATTCTTAAGCAGCTGAGAGCCTAGATGTCAATCATTATATGTGGAAAATATGAGAAACTAAAGTAAAATGATTATGAATACAGATGACCGTATGGGATAATGGTTTTCCACCAGTATCTATGAAGTTGTAATGCAAATATTCAAGGGAAAACCCATCCACAATACTTGTAAACTAATGAGGAACTGTGAACGGGTGTCCTGCACCGCTGGAGCACACTTCAAATTTTCAAGGGGACCGCTGGTTGGGAATAACAAAAAAAATATTTATATATATAAATAAAAAACTTCAAAATAATTTAAAAACATGAAAGTCAAAATATTACTTAAACATTAACTTATAGAAATAAGCAATTATAAAATATGTAATTTAATAACGAAATCATAATATTGCACTATATCATATCTATAGAGTAACTTTTCTAATTATTTATAAATGTTATTAATGTGTTTAATATATTATCATATTTTCTAAAGGTTTCTTGTTAGTTTTTTATATGTGAAATAACTTATATATAAATAAGGATTTTAAGGATTTTGAACAGTTTTATCCCTTCTATTTGAATGAGTAGGTTGAAACAAATCATTTCTAAATAATATTAAATGAAATTTTAAGATATCTATCTTACGTCATAATGGTTATTTTAGGGAGTTCTTTGGATTTCATTTTGTTATTGAAGATTGATTTCTAAATAATATTAAATGAAATCTTAAGATATCTATCTTACATTATAATGGTTATTTTAGGGAGTTTTTTGGATTTATTTTGTTATTAAAGATTGATTTTGAAGATGAATCTAGATTGGTTCGAAGATGAATATAGTTTAAGGATTTGAAACATTGATGACAAAATGATTATAACTCTGGGTAATATGGAAGAACTCTTTGAAATTTAGTTACAATTATCCTAATAAAACCTATATAACAAAAAAAAAAAACTATATCAAATAAAGAGTTATGGAAACTAACCATGTTTTAACTAGTAGATATTATCAAATTAAACATAATAATCTAATCTACAAGTCTTCAAGGCATTGCCAAGTATAACTTAAGGAGCATCTACATCAATAAAATACTCTACCTCTATGAGGTATAACTTAAGGGGAATTTCCAGTAATACAATACTTTGTATTCCATCCTCTATCACAACAAATAAAACATTAAGACATCTAAATGAGTTGTCTTTCCAAGCCATTTAATACATTTTAATCAAATCATCAACTTCTTTCCTATTAAACTTAATCATTTAAACTTAAAATTGTCCCTCCAAGCCATTTAATACACTTTAATCAAATCATCAACTTCTTTCTTAATAAACTTAATCATTTAACCTTAAAGTGTAGTGATGACATTGCCTTCATCAACTTCTTTCCTAATAAACTAAATCATTTAACCTTAAAGTGTAGTGATGACATTGCCTCAATATGTATTGGGTTGAAAAGGACAATTTCTATAACAAAAGGGATATGCATGGTCATTTCAATTTTTTGTTCACAAACACACAAGTTATGTCATCAAGACTAAAGTTTATAGTTGTTTAAGTTCTACCATATCTATAATGGAATTGAAATAGATTTTTAAATACACATTTTTTAAAATAGTGAAAATGAAGTGGAATTGAAATAAATTCTCAAATACTCAATCTAAAATAGTGGAATGAAAATGAAGCACCCAAGACACAAATTTTATTATAAAAAATGCATTTTATAATCTGCAAATGTTAAAGATGACCCTCTTCTAAGTGAATAAAACAATATAATATAAGATGCAAAAAAATTATTAGAATTCATATGAAATTTTACATCAAATTCTTGTTAATAAAGATGAATTAAAAAAAACCATTTCCAATTTATATCATTTAGATAAGAGTTATTTCTTACTTATGTTACAAATTCCCCAAAGCAATTCATGCTTGGGTATGAGATGGTATTCACATGATGTAAGTCAATACCAGAACAAAAAATTTTTCAACATTATCATATTCTCTAATTAAGAACTATTTGAATCTACTCTTAAAGAATTGGTATGTTTTTCTCTTATTAGTTGGTAAATTGAACATATAAGAATTAAAAGAAATATAAATTATGGTTTTGAATGGACAAGATCAATGGAATCAAAACTAGATCTTTGATCTTATAACAATAAAAAATATAGTTGAAGATACCTAAAACCTAGACTTTAGATTGTTAGTAATTTTGAGAATCACAACGTTGTTCTATGTTGAGGTGGGATTCAACTTAAATAATGATTTTACACACAATACAAGGAGAACACCTTCTAGCAAATATTTTTGCAGAGGTTTTTTACTCTTACAAAATTTGGCAATTTTTTCAAAAAAAATTCCATTACAACCTGTTCTATTGGTTGTGAAGGCTTTAGCAAAGGTTTTAATAGATTTTCCATATAGATGAAATAATTTGGGTAGGTAGAGGTTGTAGTGGATGTTTTTTTTCCATGCTTTTATTATCAAAATGCACTAGTGTAGCTTTACATAAAATGCCTCAGTGTGTACTTAAAACTAAAATGCAATGGCGTGACCTTATATAAAATGTCACAGTACATTATTAAAACTAAAAAATCCATTGGTGTGCCATTACATACAATGCCTATATGTGTGTACATAAAACAAAAAGTCACATATGCCCCATTACATAAAATTCCTCGTTACATACATAAAATGAAAAGGCATCGGTGCGCCATTACATAAAATGCCCCGGTGTTTAAGTAAAAAGAAAATATACAGGTGCGTTAATAGTTATTACCCCATGGATTCCCATTTTGTTGTATACAATATTGATGCACTTTTATTTTATGTCCATCCCGGTGCTGGTATAACTTATATGTATTGGTGCATGTATTATATTATGCACTGAAAGGTACTACAATTTTGAATATTCAAGGTGAGATGTCGATGTCATTCTTTCTTTCGATGCACTGTTTCTTTTAATACATTTAATGATCTAGATTTATGTAGGAACACAATGAAATACAAAAATACACATAAACACAGAGATGCGGTGGAAATAAGACTTCATTTCATTAATAACAAATGACTGAAATATGCTTACAGACAGAATGGAAGTAAACTAGCTAGGGTGTTGGTAGCTTATCTCCGAGAAGAGATGTGGCAGCTACTATCGTCTGAACTGTGTTACAATGAGGCTCGAAGGCCTATTATTATTGAGAAATAATGGAAAACCCTAAACATCCAAAGAACTAACCCTAGGAGATGAAACACCAAGACTATGGGCCCCGTTTGGGTAAGTTGGTACATCAACTTCCCAGGGACGTAACTTTGGCATACAATCTTCATTTGACGTGTTTAATACCTTGTTAGAAAGATCTATCTGAGGACTACAACGATTGGGTGAGAAACATTGATCTATGTTCCATGTTGCTCCCCATTTTCCCAAAAAAACGTCGTTTAAGGCCTCAAAACGTCTTCAAAAGTTCAAGACCCGAAAAACTGCTAAAAATAGTAAACTATGCAGAAACTGAAAAAATGAAAGAAGCAATGGTGGGGGTCCAAGTGGAATAGGTGGGTGGCCACCAATATCCACCTAGATCATTCCTCCCCCCTTAGGAAGCAATGGTCCCCATTGCATTGAGTTCCTCCATGAGATGAAGAAACTTCTGCTGAACTTGGTCCCTAGTGAGCCACTTGCCTTGGTGAAGGAGTTGACCTACTTTGACAACTCGATATAGTGGTATCCTTTGTTTTCGAGTGTGCTTGATCTGTGTATCCATGATCTGATTAGTTTTGGCTTGTTCGATGCAGTCTGGATTTAACTCTGTTGGTGTGAGTTGTTCTGCCATGTCGGATGTGTCTAGCAGAGGTGGAAAGTAGGGTCGAAGGCGGTCCACATTGAACACTAGGTGCAGACCAAGGAATGGTGGAATGTTGAGCTCAAAGGAATTTTCCCCTACATCCTTGGTGAGGGTGTACGACCCATATTGGAGAGGATTAATCTTGTGGTGGGGCCCAGTGAGGTGCTCATTTTGCAAATGCATCCACACTTTGTCGCCCAACTGGAAGTTGTGTGGCACCCGATGTTGATCACGTCACTACTTGTACTTAGAATTGGCTCTGTCCAATATGTCATGAACCTATTGGCAGATGTGTTGAATGTGCTCAATGAATTTGTTTGCCTTGTTAGCCTTAGACTGGACATGAGTTGAATCTTCCTGAGTAGCCACAAATAGAATGGTTATGTCAATGGGACATAGAGGCTAGAATCCCAAGCCCACTTGAAAGGGGTTATGGCTGGTTGAGCTATGGAGAGCCCGGTTGTAGCTGTGTTGTACGTAGGGGAGGCTCTCATCCCATGTGCGTGGATGCTTTGAATTGTACATGCACAGAATGTGTACGATCATCCGGTTGATGACCTATGTCTAGCCATCAGTTTGCAGATGGAAAGTTGTGGACTTGGTGAGCTTGGTGTCCATCATTGATGAGAGGTTGGATCAAAATGTACTGAGGAGCCTACTGTCCTGATCTGAGATGATAGACTGTGGGATCCCAAAGTGTACCCACACTCGTTCAAAGAAGAGTTTAGCAGTGGCTTCTACTATGACATTCTTCTTGCAGGCCATCATAATGGACATCTTCGAGAATCGGTCGACGACCACAAAAACACAGTCATTTCCATGCTTAGTAGAAGGAAGGCCTGACATGTAATCCATAGATATGGATTCCCAAGTTTGACTGAGGGTAGGAAGAAGAGTATATAGGCCTTGCTTCTTGATGGTTGGTTTGACAATGGCGCAAGCAGTGTAGGACTTGATGTACTTCCCGACATCTTGTCGAAGGTTCGGCCAATAGAAATACTTTTGCAGTACTGTCATGGTTTTCTCGACCCCGAAATGCCCAGTGACCCAACTGTAGTGCGCCTCCAAATCATATTGGCACACTCACTTGAAGGAACACAAAGGTGTGCCAGGTGACAAAGAAGGGCATCCTAGAGGTGAAAATTAGGAACTTTCTTACCCTCTAAGAGTGTATTGTATGTGTGGCCAAATTCTGGATCACTTGTATAGAGAAGTGGCTAATTGGAAGTCTCGTGCCCACAAGAGTTGAGCACAGTGGTTGGCACCATGATGGGTGGTTGACTGAGGCAGTATGCATCATTATTGGTTCTGCCTTTTTTGTACCTAATGTTCAAATGAAACGGTTGCAGGTATGTGGACCACTTCTGATGGCGATTGTTCTGCAACTTCCCTTGTATCTGTATGAACTGTAGGGGTCAGTGGTCTGTGTGGATGACCATTTCCTTTCCCAAAATGTAATGCTTCCATTGCCGAAAAGCCTGCACAATGGAATACATTTCTTTGTCATAAGTGGGATACTTCCGGAATGTGTCAGAAAGTGTCTCACTGTGATATGCCACTGGATTTCCATGTTGAGTAAGGACTACACCAATAGCATAGTCAGAGGTATTTGTCTTGATCTCAAATGGTTGTTGCAAGTATGGTAATGTGAGCACTGGTGCAGAGAAGAGGCGATGCTTTAACTCCCCGAATTCCTTCTGTTGAGATTCAGACCAAAATAATTTTTCTTTAGCTCCTCCCTTGGTGACTTGACTCAAGGGCCAAGTGATATGAGAGAATCCCAACACAAACCTGCGGTAGAAATTGGCAAGACATAAAAAGATATGGAGCTCTGTTAGGGTGGCTAGGGTTGGCCAATCTCGAATGACTTGGATCTTTTCTAGATCCACATGCACCCCCCTCTCATCAATAATGTATCCTAGATACTGAACCTGGGTCATGCCAAAAGTGCATTTCTCCAAATTGGAACACAACTTGTGTTGTCGCAGTGTTTGGAGGACCTATCGGATGTGGTGGAAGTGCTCTTCTCAAGTCTGGTTGAAGATCAAAATGTCATCCAAGTACACCACTACAAATGAGTTGGTGAATGGCCACAGGATGTCATCCATTAGCCTCATGAAGGTTGCAGGGACATTCGTCAACCCGAAAGGCATGACCAACCATTCAAAAAGGCCCTCCTTGGATTTGAATACAGTCTTCCACACATCAGAGGGTTCGATTGGTACCTGGTGATACCTAGACTTCAAGTTGATATTGATGAAATATTTCACCCCCTTGAGTTGGTCCAGAAGGTCGTCAATCTATGGGATCGGGTACCTATTCCGGACAGTGATCTTGTTCAGTGCTTGATAGCCAATGCAGAGTCTCCAAGTACCATCCTTCTTCTGCACCAACACGATCGGGCTCCCACAGGGTGATGAACTCGTCCATATGTGACCTTTCTGCAACAAATCCTGAATCTGCCTCTTGATTTCGTCATTCTCCAGAACAGAGCGTCGATAGATGGGTCCATTGGGCAGTGGCGCACCTGGGGTCATATCGATGGGGTGTTTGACCTGGCAGTGTAGAGGCACCCCTACAGGGGAGGTGAGGATGTCCTCGTACTCCTCGATGACCTTATCCATCTGTTGTTTTTGTGCAGCGGGGCCTTGTCTCGAGGCCATTTCCATAGTCTTCCTCTTTCCCTGAGGGCGGATCATCAAGAAAACAAATTTCTTGGTTTTGGAAATGAGCTTACTGCATTGTTTTGCAGTAACCAAAGAGATGGTGGTAGGCAGTGCTATCTCCGGTATCCTGTATAGATTATTTCTCAAAGTGATAATAACATCACGAGGCCTGAACTCATACACCGCATGTCGCTTCCACAAGTACGGTTGGCCTAATAATACATCAAAAACATCAAGAGGAGCAATGTCACATAATACCTCATTCATGAAGGGATTGATGCTATAGGGAAGGCAACATTGTTGACTGACACGAAGGTCTCGTCCTTGGTGCAACCACCCGATGTTGTATGGTTGTGGGTGTGTTGTGGTCGGCAAGCCCAACCACTTCATGACCTCTATCGATATGAGGTTCTTCTGGCTCCTGCTGTCGACAATGAACTGCAATGGGGAACCCTTTACCCACATATTGGAATGGAAGAGATGCTCCGCCTCCTCTGGATCTTCTGGTTCCTCCTTCTAGATCTTCATGGTGGCAATGGTGGCGTTGGGCTCCACAACGATAATATGCTTCCCCCTGTCATTCCCCTTATCAGGTTCTGATTCAGAGTCAGAGCATGCATCCGATTCAAAAGCCTTCAACTCGGCTACCAGTGACTTGTGTTGTGAGTGGAGCTCTTATGGAACTCACACCACATCCCCGTGTCATTTTTTGGCTTCGTGGTGTTGTTCTTTCCTTGTGGCTTTGGTGGGTTGTCTTGGGCTACCCCGCCTTGCCTTGGTCCTTTGTTCTGCAGTTTGGGGGTGTTATCACTCCAAGAGTCTTTCCCTGACTGTAATGGGAATGAGCTTGGTAACTTAAATGTTTAATAATGTATGGGAAATGGAATCAAGTCATATGACTAAATAATACCTCATTCACTCAAGACATGCATAAACTCAACCAAATAAACAAGGCTTCTAACTATCACTGTTCAGAGAGTTTGCAATATAGGTTAAAAGAAGAAGAATTCTCACTATGATGGCAGATTCATACATAAAACACTTATATATGAATGGCTAGTCATAACAAGGAGAATATACTTGCAATTATAATTATCAATACAGAGATAGGATGACAACTATCTGGTATTAGGTAAATAGAATAAACATGAATGAAACATCCAAGTACAAGTATAGAACAGAAAGGAAAATGTAGATCTGAACATGTAATTGCAAAAGAGCTTGTATTAATTTGACAAGAACATGAGAAGCTTGAGTACAAAGTGGCAAAGAGTCCCTAAAGTTGAACCACAGTCCTCAGACTGTCTTTCCTCCCTTACTCAGACTAAATTCCCATGCTTTATAGCCTTTACAAATAGTTTCCAGATCCTAGAAAACTGGATCTAATATACTAAAAATAGAACCAAATCAAACTAATATAATGTCAAAGATCAAATCCTTATTTATCTCCTTCAAGCCTTCAACAGATGTGATACACCTCAATGAGCTGTGGATAAGCATGACTTAAAACACTATATGTATCTTCCCCCCAAACCAATAAAGATTCCTCCTAAAACAACATATGGTGCTTGGCTGGAATAGCATGGTTGTTATATATATATTTGCAGCTGGCTCACGAGGAAGTACTGGCAAAACTGAATTTGCAAGATGATGACAAACAAGGCATAGAAATTCACACTGATCTGGATCAACAATGTGTCCCCTTCAAAGATAATCTTGTTGTTATATCTCTGCCACAGGGATGATAAATAACAGTCAAGGCATTCATGATAGGCAACATGACAACAAGAAGAAACATGCATGCCATTACAGTCATTTGGTCCAAATCCATGAAATGGTGATGCCCAAAAGTTGAGAGCAGATGATCCCCTGCTAGGTACTTCAAAATGATCTTCTGGAGCTTGTTCTGAGTTATTCTAGCACTGGTTAGACATCTTCTCATGGTGTTCCAAAAAGTACAGAACACACATATGACCTAAAGAAGTTGCATGATATAACTGGGCAAGATCATATATATTTGCCTGTGTATATAAATCTCATCATTAGTTCAAAGGAAAACCATGTTATATTTGGAATTTCAATGTCCATTGCTTTTGCAGCTGTCAAATGATGATAACTTTTCTCAAGATAGGTTTGCACAGTAGGTCTGCATTCTCTCACAGTTTTAGTATGATAGCTGAGTTTCATGACTAGTTTTCCTATTACCACATCCTAAACATAAACACATCCATCATGGGATCCTGTGTAGATGTATTTCTTCCCAGTGCTGAAGAATGGAAAAAAAGTAGCAGTGGATAAGAGTACACAAGATAGCATGTTCCTTGTAAGTCATCAGAGACTGGTCATCTCAATGCTTAACATTATTTTTATTCCCTGGATACTTCACCAAATTCATGCACATAACCAATGTGTCTCCTACTACAATGGGTTTTGTAAACCTCACCTTATCCACTCCTGCAAAAATAAATTCTTAATAGAACCGCCCACTTCAGGTTGCAACATCATAAAGCCTCCAACCTGTTCCATTGCCTCAACCATAAGAACTCCTGGCATAATTGGCCCCTCAGGGAAATGGCCAGGGAAAAAGTTATCGTTTATTGTCACATTATTGATGGCAACAACTGACACACCAGGTTTGTACTTCACCACTCGATCAACAAGTAAAAATGGAAATCTATGGGGTAAAATATTATGAATTTGATTGATATCAATGATAGATGGAAATGCAGGATATCTCTTTTCAATGGGAATGTCTTCATCGAATGCTATGGTTGTCGCACCATCATTTCCTTCTATGGATTGAACAATCTTCGACTTTAATACATTGGAAGAATTTTGGGTGAATTTTATTGAAATTGGCCTCGAAATAGAGAAAGGAGAACCGAGACTTCCAAAGCATGGGACAAAAATTCCACCGTGCTGACGAATTGAAGAAGAAACCGCAGAAAAAGGGGTTTTGCTTTAGATTTAGAGTGGCCATCAGACAAAAACAATACAACATTTGTAGATGATCCACTTCCCCCTCTGGAAACTCTTTGAAGTCAATGCTCTGTAAAGACTTTAGCATTTTGTAGATACAATAAACAAAACATGCGTAGCCCAACAGGTTCTTCACATGCCCTCTCCAAGTTCGAAAATAAGTAGTTGCTTCCAAACCTTTTATATCTGTTCTTGCTCGTCCTCTTGAACTGAGCGTACAACAGTTCCAACAAGTCGTTTTGAAAAAGGATCTTGCCTCAAGATTTTGTCCTCTTCGTCAATCACCCCCAAGATCTGTATAGGAATAGGATTCCATGGAAACATAATCACAACATCTACTCTTGCAGTCATTCCAGATCTATGTATATTCCTAAGAAACCATCTCACTTGATCTTCGGTGTTTTCCTCTTTCATATTAACAGTTGGTCAATGTTGTGGCGGAGTAAAAATTGAGACTGATGATGAGCACCTTGTGACGCTGCGCTGGATTAATCAAATCTTCCACGCGTCCTTTCCATGAAAATTTCAAGAGAATATCCTTTAAATGAAATCACAACTCAACGCTTTGGATAAACATGAGCATTTGGTGCGTGCGAGAACACGATGATTTTAAATTTGAACGTGAGAATATTTTCGGTGGTTAAGAGCTTTATGCCATGTGCCTCTTATCCACCGAAAAGGTCGGCCTTCTGTGGTTAATTAGTCATTTTGAAGACCCGCTTAACCACCGTAAACTGTAATTTCAAAATTTGAAAGCCAAGACCTGCAGGAACGATTTTTTCAATTTTACATTCCAGAAATAGGCTAGCAAATGTACTCTAAAAAATTTAGAAACAAATTTTTTGACTCATTCTATCACTTCAGATTTGAAAACCTAGCAGTGCTATTTTGGGAGATAACAGGGGGTACCTTTTCCTTGCTTCTGATTTGCAAACCCAAAGTCCTGCTTCTTCTGTTTGAACTTCTACTCAATCTTGGCAGCATATCGGTATGCCACACCAAGCGAAGAGATGTCGAGTAACTCCATTTCCTCTAGAATGTATCTGTGTAGACAACTGTGGTACTTTAACACCAAATGTTTCTCTAAATCTTTGATACCCAACTTTGTGCATAGGGTATGAAACAGATTCGTCATCTCATGCACATCTTGGTCCTTTTGCTGCTGCAGTGTAGTCCATTGTATGTATTTGTCCTCATAGCTCCCCATGGGATAATATTGTTCCTTGATGGAGTCTCGGAAAGAATTCCAAGTGGGTGCGACCGAGAATAGAGAGGGTTCTCCCTTGGCCCGTTGCTTCGAGTAGGTTTCCCACCAGTCCTTGACATGGGTGGCGGCTTTGAGGGTTGCGAAAATAATCTTTTCTCAGTCGGAAAAGTCATGAACCAAGAAATATCCTTCATAGTCAATATTGTAATTTCATAGTCAATATGGACCATTCATTATAAGGTCGTAGATCTGACGATAGAAGTTATTTTAGGTTTTTTTTAACCTACAAGGAAACCCTCTCTTATGAGGGAATTGTATTGCAACTATGTATTATCATGAATATTGTATTCTGAGAGAGGTGACTATGAGAGAAAGAAGAGGAAGTTATAGTGAGTGTGTTAGAGATTGTATCCCTTCATTTTGTTAGATAATAAAAAGGAAGGACCTGAAAATTTCTCTGGTGGATGTAGCCCACATTGGGTGAACCACATATATATGTGTCTCTATTCTATTGTGTATCTTCTATGTTTTTATTTCCATATTTGTTTTATTTTATTTCTCTGCGATCTTGTTTTTCTAACAAGATACCACCATGTTGATGTTGCACCACTATGATCATCACCATTGGATCAACGTGCCCAGTATCCATCCTCCTCTCTAGAACCCCAAGATAATCTCCTTGAAGGGACTAATGCCACCATCCTGAATCCTCTCATGTAAAAGTGTCCCACTGAAGTCTAAGCCTGCAAGTCCATGGCTAGCCTCAAGTATATCCTTACCTATAGAGTAAGTCTCGACCTCCCATCTGCTGATGTCCAAAAAATAAATTAGACCAATCATTGTCACAGCTCTATCAACCATAATATGAATTAATCCATCACTCAAATAAATTTTCGTATCCCACTACCAAATAGGAAGTCCACTGCTCCTAATACCTATTAACTACTACTTCTCCATACTAGTAACCATCAGAGTCAAAATGATCCAAGTCATTGGTATTCCATCATCTACTGGAATCCTACTACTAGGAATTAACTTTGTTCCTTATGGTTTGTTCGGCTCCTACCAAACTATACCAAGAAATATGATGTCTCGATCATCATCAATGTACCCGAGTAATCTATGGAGTCTAATTACCTCCTAGGAAATTATCCCAGTCACCTGTTGTGCCTCATACTCATATGAGTACCCAAAATTCCTTGTTGAAGGTGGATCACACATTATATCTCTAAGTGGTGGATAAGGGGATACAAGCACGTGATCTCTATAGTGGATAATGTCATCCACCACTCTATTAGAGGAAATCTCTATGAACTGACCCAATACAATATGGATCTCCTCCTGAGATTTAACCACATAGTCCAAAAGACGAACTCTGATATGGCTATAATATTGCCTATCTGACTCAGGCGAGTCCTACACATCCTTCCGACTATATTGTTGGCATCATAAAATGGTGCTAGATTCTACTGGCACTATCTATAAAATTGGAAAGTTTCAGGTGCGTTGTTCAACCCCAATGGTATGACCAAGGACTCAAGGTAACATATGAGATTGATCCTACAGATATCCTTCTCTTTGTTCCTTCTCTAGAGATATCCCACTTGAATATCAATATCCAAGGGATATACGTCTCCATGAGCCTTGTCCATCCACTCATCGATCCTGGGTGAACCAAACTCAATGATATGTGTGAAATATTTGTCTAGAGGTCACCCTAGGGGAAACATCCCAAAAACCCATTGCATATCATTGTACACCATCGTATGCTGATGTATCCCACTGCACACCATTTCATCATCATGTACCATATTGTATACTATTCGTGCCACTATATCAATCACTCTACTAATATGAATTGAACCTAGTTCCCAGAGCGATGTATCGAGATTATTCCTATACTTAGTTCCCCAATCATCTGGTGTGTATACTTCCTTGCTAGATGGTCCAAAAGGAATTTTCTTAACTACAATGTCTATAGCTAATCCTTGATCCAAATGAAATGGATAATGATCCCCGTAATCCACATCATCAAAACCCTTTGTGTCTAATCTCTCTTGCAACCCTAAATACTCCTCATATGGAATCGTCACAATAGGATCTTCCCTGAGATAATGAGTTCCACTCATTCTCTCATGTGTCTTTTCCAGCAAGGATGATGAATTCTTTGTTGCAATCAACGATGAGGAGCGTGCCAAACTAGGATGGTAACAAGGCTCCTCAATCTCCCTCTCCCCATCTTCAATGGACTTAAGAGCAAGGTCCCTGTCCATGAATAGATGCAAGTAATCAGATGTCATATGCTCTAGTTCTTCTTCGATGATGTGTATTTAGGAACTAGTGATCTCGTCTATGACTCCTTTTTTTCTCTCCTCCATCTAATCTTTCCACATAAGATCTTCAACAAATTTACAAGTATCATCTTCCCTTATCAACACCTGCATAATCTTCTCCTCCTTGACCAATAATTCATCCTCCAAACTCTGTCGAGGCACAGTCATGTCATCATCATCATCATCAACATCATATGGTGTTGAATCTTCATCAAGCATATGTGCTATCACACTTAGACTACCCACATCATAAGCATCATACATGGTGAAAGTTGTGGGATCCTCAACATTGGTTGATTGGAGAATGTCATCATAAAATGATGCATCCTCTTCTTGTGGTAATTCATCCATCTAACACGCTAGTTTCATCATCCTCATCAACTAGTTCTGGTGATTTCTCATAGTTTGTTGTTTTTTCTTCCTTTATGCAGACATCCTCCTCATGGCTAGATGCACACTGTTCCACATGTTCATCACACTCATTCTTCACTTTATGCCCTATGATTTTCAAGGAATCCTTGGTCTAAAATTTAGGCCAATCCCCTTTCTTGATGGTGATGTAATCCTCTAATGAAATAACCTCTTGAGTCTCCTTATCAATCTTCTCATACTTGTCGCAATAAGACATGCACTCTACATATAACTCCTAGAACATAGGATGCCTCAACAATGGTTCTTGTCTCTTCTTATATTATTCTATGGATTCCTAAATTTTCTTCATCTTTTTATACACTCATAGTCTGGAAAGATCAACAACTATGATACCACTCTAATGTCCCCAACCAATATAGAATGGGGAATTATGTTTTCTATCCAAAACTTGTTATTTATTCTTATTTGAATCGGTTGTTAACTTCTATCAAATAGATAGCTGATTGAAGAATATTGTCAAACATGTAGCATACATCCATTATAGGGAAAATAGAGAAGATAACATGGTATCTTTAATATGGATGGAAATTTCACAAAACCACTACAATGACATATAATCGTTGTAATAACAGTTGCAAAACACAAATATAATGGCTTCTAGGAAGCTACAAAATCCACTACATAAAAACACAAGAGAAACCTGGAATTATGTCTCTCTACTATCCATGACATTTCTCTACTTTGGAGTCTTTGGTAGTACCCCCCGGCAATCATCCTTCCAACCATGTCCTCATCCCCTCGTAATATCGATATAATAAATTGTTGCAATTCCAATCTACAAATGTCCTCAAAAGACAACTTTGAGGCATCTAGCAGGGCCACATGGGACAACCCTAGCTCGACTCGTGGGGATTCCCTAAACAAAATCCCTCTTAATCCTCCAAAAACCTGCAACTATCTGATCTTGTCCTCGCTCAGAAAGTATAGTGATCCTCATGCATACCAGAATATCCCTCCAATAGTAAGAAAACTTCCAAGTGAAGCTCCAATGAAGATCCCATATGGATCCTCCTCCTTCTTATCTAGCTCCAATATAAATCCTGGATGGATTCCCCGCTTGTCTAGCTAGGGTGGATATTGTACCATCGAAACCAAACCAACAGTGGAAGGGTTTTTCCCAAAAAACCAACAAAAATGTTGGCTATAAGAGCACTCAATAAGATATCAAACCACAACAATGAGAAGTGAGGAGTTAACCTTCTTTTATACTTTTCCAACCCCTTTTAGATCCTTCCTCCACACCTTATATAATTTTCCCCTTTTTTGACTAAATCAATCTTCTATAAGTTTCCCTTCGAATATAGCCATTATTTTCCCTCCAATTCTCTCTAAATTTACTTCACTTTCTATAATTTCACTTTAATAATATAATATATCATAACTAAGTGACATCAAATGACCCCCTTTTCACTCCTATTTATCCACTAACCAGCCAAGTGAGTCCCTTTTACTACAAACTGGGAACTCAAAAATGGGGACATGACATTGATAGCCTGAAAATTGTCCTTGTGGATTCATAGCCCTCGCTCGGGACTGACTTTCTATTGAGACTTGGAACAACAATCTCTAAGGTTGGGTGGAACTTCCTTGGTTTGTAGCCAGTTGGTGATTGGTTTTGATGAAGATAAGTTCTCTTTGTCATGGTTATCTCTACTTGTATATTTATTTCTACTGTATATTATTACCATTATCTCTAAGATATGTTTTGTTTATACAATGCCTACTTGATGGTTTTTGTTGTGCATGGCATGTTAATATTATAGTTCAAAGTTAGAAAACATCTTGATGAATGCATGTGTAGGTATTGTATTTCTTTCTTGCTGCATTATTGATTAATTGGTATCAGAATTTTGATTAGCCCAAGAGAGAGAATTTTAGAGCTACCCGGGTAGTGGAACTAGTTTAGATCATAGTATTACTAAAATCATTTTGGGTTTGTTGATCTGGGTGTGTCACAAATTGGTATCATAGAAGTAGGTTACAACATTAGGCGTTGAAGGGCCTGATACATGACATAAGAGCTATGATGGATGAGTTTCTTTGGAGTGAATTCAATTATTTAAATTGAACAACACCATGGGGGGTGTGTTTTTTCTTTAAACCCTATCTTTCAACCATGTAAACCAGATCTTGGTTGATACTCCATTCCCCTAAACATGCAATGATATTCTCCTCCACGATTAGAGAAGTAGTGTTGACAATTTGGAAGCAAGAGAAGCCAATGCATGCTAGCACTAGGCAGTCACATTTTTTAGTACACACTTGCGCGCACGTTGACCTTCTTAACATTGGGGTATTTGAGAGATAGGGTTCGTCTAGAGCATGTCCAACAAAAATCTCTAAGCATTGACATATTAATTCTCAATCAAGGCCGAGGAAGGTATCACCCGAGATGTAGATAGGATCATTAATACCATAAGGTATTTTGTTAGGGATGGAGGATTATACATAAATAACATTATTGCAAATGAGTTCCATGTAATTCATATATAATAATCTAACACGGAATAAGAATTAAAACCACACACACACATATGTTACTCAGTCATAAAAAACACAAAATAGAAAATAAATTCCATATATTTATTATTGGATGTATTCCATCATATTAGAGATATACATTGTGTTGAAGAACTGAGTATCACAACATAATACTTCATCTCATTACTATATAAATAGTGGGAATACAATAGTATGTACCTTGCGCTAAGATTTAATATTTAGATGGATACAAGACATAGGATACTTCTCCATAACACACAAGATTTCAATAGGATAACTCAAACCTATCGGACTAACGGTTTCTGAAATTAACCAACTTATTTTTCGAGATAAGAGCTCTCTTTTATGTATTTTTCTATTGGTGTGAATTGTCCTTCACTGTTCTGTTGCACTTGCTTTTATGATCTAATGGCCTTGCACGATTTTGGTACCTACAAACATTCCATGTAGGTTCTCTGCCTTAGGGGAAATCTTAACTACCTGGCCAACTCATCCTCTGGCTGCCCCACATCTTCATCTGCTATTGGAATAAATCATTTTGGGAGATATCTCGATGATTCCTTTCTTGCTTATGGTGGGAATATTCTTTATTTATGATGCAACTGATAAAAATCATACTAACGAGCCCTTGACCACCTTTATACTTGGAACACTTCTTTACAAAACCTAGTCCAATGTGCACACTATAGCATTCTTTCATGCATCTCCTTAGGCACTCGCAAAATTACTGGATGAGTGCGCATAACATTAATTTGTGCATGCACGAAAAGATAGACCCAAAAAATTGGGTGTGAACAACCCCCCACCACTATTTCTTGCCTAATCCTCGAGCCAAATTCTTTATGGAATGATATATACAATGGATGACACCGTTCCCTTTGTGTTTTGCACAAATTCCAAGAACTAATGCCCAAGCTCAAAAAAGAGTTCCTGAAGGTGTTATCACTCCAGGAGTCCTTCTAGGTTGTAGCTCGAAGAAGCCTAGTAACTTAACTAATATCTCAATGGTTCACTCGATGGATCAAGTCAAATGACTGAATCAGACCTCGCTCACTCAATACATGCATAAACACAACCAAATAGACAAGGATTCTAACTATCATTGTTTAGAGGATTTGCAAATAGGTGAATCAATGGAGAATTCTTACTATGCTAGCAGACTCATACATAAAACATATA
>ML786304.1:164722-183425 GCA_009831015.1 Picea engelmannii | reverse complement strand
ACCCCACTTAAATGTTCAAGTACAAGATGATTCAAAATGAAAATGTCTCCTTGGTATATATAGGAGACTAGGAGGTTTAATGGCCTAAAGCCGACATAAATAAAATAACATTACTAATCTATATTACAACTAATGTCCTAAAGCCAACATAAATAAAATAACATTACTAATCTAATATGCCCCAATTAAGTGGTAATGAGCCAATATTAGGGCTTAACACAGTTTGGGGGTTGGAGAATGTTCAGAAAAGAAAATCGTCGAAGCCTGGAGCTTTAGAGTCCTAGATCTCTGAAGTCTCAAAGCCTCAGGAAATACCAGTTTGATGTTTGAAAGGTCAGAGATTAAACTAAGTTCAACAACAAAATCTTTCGATGCCTGAAGTACCGAAGTCCCGGAGCCCCGAAAACTTGAAGCTTCATGGAAAAGGTATTTGGAAATCCAACGTTCGGATTATTTGTTTTTATATGGAGAGGAATCCTCTATATTCCCACAACCTTGAAGTCTCGAATCTCTAGGAAACAGTTGTTCGAAATTTTGACATTCGGGAGAAATAGAGTGTGCTAGTGTTGGATATCCCGAAGCCCAAAATTCTAAAGTTATAGAGGGGAACTGTGGCATGGAAGGATGACATCGCCCAGGTTGACATGGATATTCTCTAAACCTTCCATTTTTCACATTTTCTTTTACATTTGATAGGCCCTTAGTACCAATTGGGACTTGGAACGTGTCGCCCAACGGTGGGGCCACATGTCACTACCTTAATTGTTTGACAATCGAGCTAAGGAGATCATCATATTCACTAGTTTGGCATTCAAATATTTTTAAGTGTTATAAGGTAAAGTCTTTGGAAGTATGAAACTACGAAGCACTGAAGTATAGAATCTTCAGAGAGGAGTGGTATGGGGAATCAACCAATTCTAAACTTAGGGAGGCAATGGAATATGGAGCCTCAAAACTCCCAAATCCCGGAGTCTCGGAGCTTCTGTTGACCATAGATCTAAATAGCGAATGAGGATTGTCGATCAGTGTATCCTCCGAGTATTCAAAAATTTGGCATTTGGGAGATTAGAGGTGTGAAAGTAAAAATCTTGTTGAAGCCTGAAATTCTGAAGTCACAGAAAATGAAAGTGACATGGCATGATGACGTCACCTAGGGTGATGTGGACCTACTTTAATCCTCCAATGTGTCACTTTATTTTATAGCTTTGACAGGCCTTATGTACCAATTTTGACTTGACTCATGTTTCTCATTGGTGGGGCCACATGTTACCACCATAATGGAATGAAAACATACCTAAGGAAACCACTGAGTTTGGAAATTCATTGTTTGGAGGAAATATTAGAAGAAGTTGTGAAATCTACAGAAGTCTAAAGTGCCAGAGCGTTAGAGCTCTGAAGAGACATCGTTTCAGTACTTCGTCGATTCGATGTTCGGGGAAATAAATGAGTGATGAGGTAGAAACCTATGAAGTCCGAAGATCCAAAGTAAAAAAGAATGAGAATGATGTGGCCATTGAATTCACCTAGGGTGACGTGGGAACACTATATTGTTTCCACGTGTAATCATTTTTCAAGCATTTCAAAGACTGTTCGGGCCAATTGGAACAGGACATGTGTCACCAGTCAAATACGACCACGTGTCCACTCCTTATTTTCTTTCATGTAAAAACCCTTGGTGCACGGTTTTTGACGAAGACTATGAGAGTTTTGCAATTTGACATTCGGGAGAATATGTGTATGTTGACGAGAGAACCTCTGAAGTGAGAAGCTCCAGAGAGATTCTTCGGGAAATTCGCCAATTCGACTTTTGGGAGAAATAAGGTATGATGTAGTAAGAACCTCTGAAGCCTGAAGTTTCAGAGCCCTGAATCCCTGAAGCTTCAGATAAGTGCACATCAGATAAGCACTTTGTCATATCATTGGTCCTATACAACTTTAGTCGAAATAAAAGGGGGCTAGTGCCTGAATTGATGTTTTCAAAGACAAAATGAGGCTAGAAGAAGGAATATTTGGTGTTTCGAACTATATAGACCTACGCCTAAGGATGTAAAGAAGGCTTGTGCACTTTATTAGAGGATCGAGAATAAGTCCAAGAGATAATTCCACTATGAAGAAGAAGAACAATTGTATAGAGATTGCCTTCCAGAAATAAAATTTGTTCAAATATTCATAACTTCTTTCTCAAGACTAGGAATTGAGAAAGGGAGAAGTAATTGGAAACATATTGGATAGTAGAACATAAATGTTCACCCATAAATTTATCTGAACAAATAATTTCTCAATAAATCAAAAGAAATAATTATGATCTATTATTTAACTAGGATGGTTTGTAACTTCATTAAATTGTTGAGACAATTATCTTGACAAAGTTTTGTTGGCTGCACATTTTGCAGATTTAACAACAACTAGATCAGATCATAATCAACACAGAGTGAAGAGAGATGGATGATACACATGGGTATTACATACATGAAGATTATATCATAGGAATGGATGTCCATTTGGGTATCGAAGGAACAAACTCCAATGGACATGGAGAAGGAAAGGACGATAACATGAATATGGTAGAGACCATTAGAAATTTGCAGAAAGATGTTCAAATTCATAAATCTGATAATGAAAGTCTTATGAAAGACAAGGAGAAGTAGGAGGACTTCAACATGAATTTAATGCATATCTTGGACATAATTGAAAGGAAATTGGATAAGGAGAATGGCTCAATCAAATCAGGAAGCCATAGGTCTCCCGAGGATAAAGGACAATCAAGGAGTGTTCACGGACATCACCATCACTCCCAAAGACATTCCAATAGGAGAGCACACAACATATCAAGTCTATCCCCTGTCAGGAAGAATCATAAGAGGTATGGGGTGGATGAAATGTGAGGAGAAATGAGAAATATCAAAAATACTACTTTTCATGGTGAGCACAAGAAGAATGAAGCTACTGAGACATGGCTGCTAGGAATGAGAAAATATTTCCAATTACGTAATTATTCCTCTCATGCAGAAAGAAAAAAATGCTATCTATCAACTTAAGGGAAAGGAATCCATCTGGTGGGATTATCTTGTGCAGGTGCAACACATCAAACAAAAAAATGTTACTTGGAAGGAATTAAAAAAGTATTTTGAAAAGAAATACTTGGCTAAGAGATATTTTGACAAGAAAATAAAGTAGTTTTTTGAACTCAAGCTAGGGAGTATGACCATTGATGAAAATGAAAGAAGATTTTTAGAACTATTAAAGTATCTCTCCTTCATCAAGGATGAGACAGTTAATATTCATAGGTATTTGAGGGTGCTTCCATATTTCATCAGTGATAAGATTCAATATGATGATACTAAAACTTTGGAGGAGACTATAATGCGAGCCAAATGCCTATATGATCAACATAAAGGAAAGATGGCTTTTCAAAAATCTTGGGAACACAAGAATAAGTTCAATATGGGACAGAGGAAGAAGGGGAACAAGCCACCATTATTCAGAAATAGTCCTCAAGGATAACCATCTTCTAGAGATCCTAGAGTGATTGAGACAGGTGGGCAGAGGCTAAGGCAACCACCTATTCAATGTTGGGGTTGTAAAGGAGACCATATGTATAGAGATTGTCCACACAAAAATGATAACGTGAGATTTGTCCATAATGTACAACAAACTGAAACAATGGAAGACATGGGAAAAAATGTACCAAGGATCTATCCAACCCTAGACAACAAGCAAGCAAAGTTTCAATCACACATGATTTAAGTGAAAGGCATGATCAACAACCATGCCTTTACTATTTTAATTTATTCAATAGAAAGTCATAGTTATATAGATCCTAAGGTGGTGGAGAGATTTCATTTTCCAAGAAGCAAGAATGGAAAATCTTGGTTGGTGTAGTTGGCTACCAGAGCCAAGAGAAAAGTTAATGAGTGGGTTAAGTCATGTCCAGTGGGAATGAATGGGAAGAACACGAAGACAGATTTGAACATCTTTCATTTAAGTTCATATGAATATCTAATTGGGATGGATTGGTTGGACCAAAACCATGCTATCTTAGACTATCATAACAAGGAATTTACTTGCATGGATGAGGAAGGGAACCTAAGAACATTACAAGGAATTCCGAGGGAAGTAGTTGTCAAAGAAATCTCAATAATGAAGCTGAAGAAATGCTACGGAAAGGGATGTCAAATATTTGTAGCTCATATGGAAGAAAAACGTAAGGATAAGGTGTCAAATATTGAGGATTATGCAGTCCTAAAGGAGTATGAATATGTGTTTAAATAAATACCAAGTTTACCTCCTAAAAGCGATATTGATTTCTCTATAAATTTAATGCCTGGAACAACTCTAGTATCCAAGAATCCTTATAGGATGAGTACACCAGAACTGAAGGAGTTGCAAATGCATCTTGAAGAGCTTATGAAAAAAGGGTACATATGCCCAAGTGTGTCACCTTTGGGTGCCCCAGTTTTATTTGTGAACAAGAAGGATGGAACATTTAGACTGTGTATTGACTTTAGACAATTGAACAAAGTAACTTTAAATAACAAGTATCCTTTGTCGAGGATCGATGATCTCTTAGATCAGTTGAAGGATGAAAAATTATTCTCAAAGATTGATCTCAGGTCTGGTTTTCTTCAGGTAAGAATGAGAGATGAAGACATCAACAATACGTCCTTCAGGACAAGTTATGGTCATTATGAGTTCACAGTGGTGCCATTTGGGTTATCAACTGCACTAACTGTTTTCATGTGTTTAATGATTGGTGTTTTCTGAGAATACCTAGACAAAATTGTCATCGTATTTTTGGATAACATTCTTATATATTCCAAGTTAGAAGAAGATCATGAACAACACTTGGATATGGTATTAAAAGTTATAAGAAAGAATCAGTTGTATGCGAAATTGATCAAGTGCTCATTTGATTAGAAACAAATTCATTATTTGGGGCATATCATATCTAAGGAAGACTTAGAAGTTGACCTGAAAATGATTGAGGCCATTAGAGGGTGGTCAACACCTAAGAATGTGACAGAATTAAGATCAATCATGGGTAGCATTGGCTACTACAGAATATTTATTTCTAGATTCTCAAAGATTGCTAACCCAATTACTTCCTTGAAAAAGAAGGGAGTGAAGTTTCAGTGGACAAAAGAGTGTGAAAATATTTTCCAACATTTGAAGCAATTGTTAATTAGTTCTCCAATTATAAGGATTGTTGATCCGAATGGAGTTTTCATGGTATGCAAAAATTCATGCAAATAAGGACTTGGTGGAGTCCTTAGTCAGAAGTTTTATGTCATATGTTACGAGTCAAGAAAGTTGAAGGAACATGAAATGAATTATGCCACTCGTGATTTGGATTTGGAAGCCATAGTGGATGCCTTGAAGAAGTGGAGACACCACATCATGGGAAAAAGGTTTGAGTTGAGGATAGACCATAATGGTCTGAAATATTTATTTGATCAACCAACTTTAAATTCTAGACTGAGCAGATGGTTGGAATTTCTCACTGAGTATGACTTTGATATAAATCATATCAAAGGGAAAGATAACAATGTGGTTGATGCACACAGTAGGAGAGTCCACGAGTTGCATTCTACTACCATCAACATGTATCAATCTGATTTGAAGGACAAATTATTGGAAGCTGCAAAATTAGATTTGCAATACAAGGAATTAGTAACAAAATTACAACAAGGTAATTTGAAACATAAGGTTGAAGATTACAAGTTGGGGATTGATTAAATTCTCATGTATAGAAACATAATTTATGTAACCAATTCCCAATAATTGAGAAGTATGATTTTGAAAGAAATGCATAATGTACCATGTGCTAGACACCTAGGATATCAAAAAACAATTGCAATAGACAAGAGACAATGTTATTGGCCATGCATGCAGAAATAAATTGTTGAGTACATTGTCAAATGTTTGGAGTGTCAAAAGGACAAGGATGAGAATAGACACCTAGCTAGGTTGTTGCAGCCATTACCCATCCCTCAGTGGAAGTGGTGACAATGGAATTCATCACCAAACCGCCCAGAACAGACAAGCAAGATGATTCGATCATTGTAGTGGTGGAAAATCTTACCAAAGCTGCCCATTTTATTCTAGTGAAGCTTACTCACAAGGAAAGCAATGTTGTTGATATTTATATGAGGGAATTAGCTCAATTGCATGGTATTCCCAAGACAATTGTGTTTGACAAAAACCCAATGTTTACCTCAAATTTCTGGAAAAGATTGTTTAAAGGATTTGGAACAAATCTGAATTTTAGCACAACTTATCATCTAGAATATGATAGGAAAATAGAAAGGGTGAACCAAGTGCTTGAGGATATGTTGAGGATGTATGTGATGGATAGACCAATAAAATGGGAACACTATCTACACTTGGTAGAGTTTTCTTACAACAATGGGTACCAAGAATCTATGAAGATGAGCCTATTTGAGGAACTTTATGATAGAATTGAAACACACCAATAAGATGGGACAACCCAACAAATAGAGAATTAGTTGGGCCAGATTTGCTCAGGAAAATGGAAGAGAAAATGTCAAAAATAAGGAATAATTTAAAGATTGCTCAAGATAGAAAGAAAAACTATTCTGATAAGGGAAGAATTCACAGGGAATTGTGTGTATGTGATCATGTATTCTTGATATTTAGGGCCAACAGAAGTTCCCTGAAGTTGGGAAATTGTTCAAAGTCGGAAGCTCGTTATTGTGGGCCATTTGAAATCCTAGAGAGGATTGGTCCTGTAGCTTATATGATTGATTTACCTGCATCTATGAATATGGATAATGTGCTCCATGTAACATTTCTCAAAAATGATATACCCAATGCTAATCATGTTATTGATTGGAATGCGATTCAAGTGGAGAAAGAAGGCACTTTTCAAGTTCATCTGTTGTGCATACTAGACCGAAAGATAAAGCATATCCATAATCAATCCATAGATATTGTAAAATTCCAATGGACCTGGTACAGTTCTAAGGATGAAACTTGTGATCTAGTTGGCTATTGGTGGCCACCCAACTATTCCAAATGGCATATGTCTGTTTTTAGTTCAATACGTTCTTCTATATTTCTTTGTAATTGTGGGTTCTACACTTCTGGGGTTGTTTGAATCCCTACACATATTCCAGGTGGATATTAGTGGCCTATGACCTAATCCAACTCTTTTCTTTTGTATATTTTGATGTCAACACATCTTGTTGTACTTCCAGGGCCGTCTTGGAGGCCTAAACATTGTTTTTTTGGCTTTCCATAGTCAAACTGTAGACAGAGTCAGATTTTAGTGGTGAAATGTGTAGCTATATGAAAGACATTTCCAACTGGCTATCACGTGCCTAAAACAAAGGTCACATGAAAATGTTACGACCCCGAGAAGTTGATGTACCAGCTTACCCATAGGGGCCCACATGACTTTTGACATTTCACCTTCTAGGGTTAGGTTTTTGGATGTCTAGGGTTTTGGAATTCATGAGTAATATAAAAAAGGCCTCTAGACCCTCATTTTAATTCATTCTTCTCAAATGGATGTGCGTAGCAAATACATCTCTTCTCAGTTATAACTACCACCATTCGAGCAAGTGTTTCAGTTATGCGATTTTACAATTTCGACCCATTTCATTATTCAATAGTTGATATTGTTCACTGGATATCTATGTTATTCTTCATATCTCTATGTTTATTGTATTCATTATGTTAATCAATTCATTCCACTCCTAAATATGGATCAATGGTATCAGAGCAGTCTACTCTTCATTTATTTTTCTTGGTGCATGTCCCCAACAAGATCAGGGTACAAGAAGTTGGGACTCAAACCAATCGATCCATTGCAATATCGACCACGTAGAACCCAACAACAACCCATGGGGGACGAAAATAAATATGATGGAGCAAGAGATCCTATCAAAATGTTGCTCGAGGAAGCCCTCATGTGACAACAAAAGGAAATGATGGACAACTTTGCGCAGATCCTTCTACGACTTCCCATAGAAGAAGCATGTTCATCAAGCAGCCATGTAACCCCCTTCCAGGTACAGGTAATTTTTAATATTCCATTATTTGAAGGAATGATAGATGCAGATGCTGTAGATAAATGGTTGAATATTCTCGAAGTGTATTTTCAGTCCACAATTTTTCTGAAAGGGAAAATATCACTTTTTCACACCTCAAGGTCATTCCCCATGTTAAAGACTGGTGGATACTTACTCTGAGAAAAGGGCCATAGAGGAATCCGCAACATTTGTGGTGGCTCATACATGGGATTCCTTCCGTGATTCCATTAAAGAACAATACTACCATGTTGGAAGATATGAGGAAAAATACACCAGATGGACCACCCTACATCAAGAAAGGGACCAGACAGTACCATATTTCACCAATATTTTCCATAACCTACGCACCAAATTGGGTATCAAAGACTCTAAGTGTCATCTGTTACTCAAATACAGTGGTTTTTTGCATAGATACACTCAAACATAAATGGATTTTCTGGAAATTACCTCATTGGGCATGACTTATAGATACACACTCTAGATCGAGAAGAAATTTAATAAGAAAAGGCAAGAGTTTGGATCTGCAAACTGCTCACAGCCGAAGTCGGGAAAAGGTGGTCCCAATCCACATAGCAAGGGACCAAGTCGAGATGGATTCCCTCAGGAAAAATAGTCCAAGTCTTAACACAAGAAGGGAAATGAGAAGAAGCAAAAGGAGACAGGAAAATGGTGTGAGTACCATAAAATCCCTTGGCACAAAAAAAAAGAATGTCACTCCAAGTAGTGACTCATGGTCGAAATAAAGGCTTCCGAGTCATAGGCCTATTTTGATTCTGAATCAAATTGTGAAGGAGAGAAGTGGATTATCGATGATAAACCTAGTGCCACTGTCACTAGCAGAAAAGTTCGTCCAAGTGAAGAAGAAGAACCAAAGGAAGGAAAACGTCTCTTTCACTCACAGATGTGGGTAAAGAGGGCTCCACTTCATTTCATTGTTGATATCGAGAGTTAGAAGAGCCTAATTTCAGTAGAGGTCGTCAATAATTTGGACCTTCCAATGACACTGCACCGAAAATCCTACACCATCGGCTGGCTTCGCCAAGGAAGATATCTTCATGTCAGCCAGCAATGTCGTCTACCCTACAAAATAAATCCTTTAAAAAATGAGGTACTGTGTGATATTTCTCCCCTTGAATTTTGTGATGTTATTTTAGGACAACCATATCTATAGAAACTTCATGTCATGTATGAGTCTATGCCCCGCAATTTTACTATTACTTTGGGTAGACAATTGTAAAGGATACCAGCATCACCTACTATTATTTCTTTAATATTTTCTAATAATTGCAGTAAGGTCATATCACAGACCAAGAAGTTCGTATTCTTTGTGATCCGTGCTCACAGTAAGAAGAATGTCACCGCCACATCCATGGCCTCTACACAGAGCCTTTCTTTGCAATAGAAGAAAGTAGGCGGGATCATGGAAAATTACAAAGATATATTCTCCTCACCTACAGGGGTACCGACACACAACCAAGTCAAGCATCCAATTGAACTGACCCTCGATGCGCCTCTACCTAATGGACTAGTATATTAGGCGATAGATCGAAGAGTTTTTCTCAAAAATGGAACATTAGACCCAAATCCTCCCCTTGTAGAAGCCCAATTGTACTAGTGCAGAAGAAGGATGGGATGTGGGGACTCTGCATTGATTACAAATCCTGAAACAAAATCACAGTCAGGAACCGATACCCCATTCCCAGGATTGATGAACTTCTTGACCAACTCAAGGGGGAAAATTTCTTTAGCAACATTGAACTAAAGTCTGGCTACCACAAGGTTCCCATCAAACCAAGTGATGTATGGAAGAAAACCTTCAAATCTAAAGAAGGTCTCTTCGAATGGTTATTCATTCCATTTGTCTTAACAAATGTACTATCCAATTTCATGAGGTTGATGGATGATGTATTGAGACCCTTCACCAACTCCTTTGTGGTGGTATATTTGGATGACATACTCATGTTCAACAAAACAGGGGAGGAGCACATGCAACATATTCAATGTGTTTTGAGCACTCTGCGCCAGCACAAGCTATATGCCAACTTGGAAAAATTCTCTTTTGGCATGAATAAGGTCCAATACTTGGGCTACATTGTTGATGATCATAGGTTACATGTTGATCCAACTAAGATTCAATTCATTCCTGACTGGCCAGCCCCAACCACACTGACCGAGCTTTGGATCTTCTTGGGACTAGAAAACATCTACCGACAGTTTATGTTATGATTCTCCCATATTGCATGGGCCCTCAGCCAGGTGAACAAGGGTGGTGGAAGGGCCAAGTTCGTGTGAGGGAAGGAACAATAATGAGAATTCGATGATCTGAAGCATCACTTGTGTTCAGCTCCAGTATTCTCCTTTCCCGATCTGCAACAACTGTTTGAGATTGAGACTGATGCATATGACTATGTTGTGGGTGTAGTTCTCACTCAACATGGTCATCTAGTGGCATACCATAGTAAGATACTCTCAAATACTGTTTGAAAATACCCCACTTATGAAAAGGAAATGTATTCCATTTTAAAATTCTGTTGTCAATGGAAACATTACATTATGGGAAAAGAGACGATCATACACATTGATCACAAGCCTCTATAGTTCATACAGACACAAGGGAAATTGAAGAAAGAATTCCATCAGAAGTGATCCACCTACCTCCAACAGTTCCATCTCAACATCAAGTATAAGACATGTATCTCAAATCATGTCATTGACTACCTCAGGTGACCTCTTGTGGCTTCACTCACCACTGTGCTCCATTCCTATGGACATGAAGCATCTAAGTGGCCCCAAATTTATCAGGAATATCTAGAATTCTCCACCACCTATCGTCTCCTAGGTATAGGCACGAATGTCACCTATTTTCACATTCAATATGGACTCTTATGCCACCTATTCCATATCTTTGTTCCTACAAGAGAGTATGCAAAGCTGATTTGAGAAGCCCACTACAGTCGGCTGGCAGGACATCTTGGCATGGAGAATATTGTGGCCCTTCTTCAGAAACATTTTTATTGTCCAAAACTTCGAAAGGACGTCAGTAAGTATATCATATATTTCACTGCATATACCATTTCCAAGCCATCCATCAAGAATAATGTCTTATACACCCCTCTTCTTATTCCCGAGAAGCCTTGGGAATCCGTATCAATGGATTACATGTCTGGAAATGACTGTGTATTTGTGGTCGTTGGTCAGTTTTCGAAGATGGACATCCTCACAGGCTGTAATAATAATATCACAATTACAAATACTACCAATTTCTTATTCAAATGAGTGTCGTTCCACTTTGGGATATCACCTACCATCATCTTTGACCAGGAAAATTGGTTGCTCAACAAATTTTGGTCGAGTCTCTGGTCACTTTCGAACACCAAGATCACAAAATCCACTGCTTTCCACCCCCAAACAAACGACCAAATTGAGGTCATCAATTGGATGATTTTGAACATCCTGCGCATGTACAATTCTAAGCATCCATGTACATGGGACAAGAGTCTCCCCTCTGTTTAGAAAAATTACAACAATTCTCTCCATAGTTCCACCGACCATAGCCCATTTCAGGTGGGTCTTGGATTCCAACCCTTGGGACCCATTCATTTTTCACTTTCTCTTGCCACCAAACATAAAAAATATTCCCATGATCAATCTGCAATCGAAGAATCCACTAGATTCATTGAGAAGATTCAACACATCCACCAACAGGTCCACGAGATTTTGCATAAATCCAATGTTAAGTACAAGCAACGCCATAATCAACATAGGGTACCACACTAGTTTCAGGTTGGCGACAAGGTCTGGTTACATTTGCAGAAGGAGTGTCTCATAGGGCCCCATTAGAAGCTCCACCCACTTAACTATGGGCCTTACACTATCACCAAGGTTGTGGGTAGAAATTCTTTTGAGCTCAACACTCCCCCCTTCCTTGGCCTACACCCAATGTTCAATGTGGACCTCCTTCGAACATATTTTCCACCATTATTGGAAACCTCAGAGATGGAAAAACTAATGAAACCATAGAGCTCAACCCCGACTACATGGAACAATCATACACTGATCAGATAGTGGACACACAGGTCAAGGTCACTCTCCATCAAAGGATCTAGCTTTATCAGGTTGTCAAGTAAGGGAAACTCCTACACTAAGGCAAGTGGCTCACCCGGGGCCAAATCCAACAAAATTTTCCTCACCTAATGGGGAAACTCAATGCAATGGAGACCATTTATTCCTAATGGGGGAGGATTGATCTAGTTGGCTATTGGTGGCAACCCACCTATTCCAACTGGCTCCTCTTCTCCATTTTTAGTTCAACACATTCTTTTGTACTTCTTTGTAATTGTGGGTTATACACTTTTGGGGTTGTATGAAGCCCTACACATCTTCCAGGTGGATATTGGTGGTCTCTCACCTAATCCAACTGGCTTATTTTGTATCTTTTCATGTCAACACATCTTGTTGTACTTCTAAGGTCGTTTTGGAGGCCTAAACAATGTTTTCTTGGCTCACCACATTCAAACTATAGACAAAGTCATATTTTGATAGCGGAATGTGTAGTTCTATGAAATACCTTTTCAACGGCCTATCATGCACCTAAAATGAAGGTCGTATGCAAATGTTACGACCCAGGGAAGTTCAGGTACCAACTTACCCATAGGGGCCCACATGACTTTTGACGTTTCACCTCCTAGGTTTGGGTTTTTGGATGTCTAGGGTTTTGGCATTCATAAGTAATATAAAAAATGCTTGTATAGCCTCATTGTAATTCATTTTTCTTAGACGGATGTGCATAGAAGCCGCATCTCTTCTCAAATATAGATACCACCATTCGAGCAAGTGTTTCAGTTCTACAGTTTTGCAGTTTCATCCTATTTCATTATTCAAAAGAAGATATTGTTCACTAGATATATGTGTTATTATTCATATCTCTATGTTTATTGTATTCAATCTATTAATCAGTTCATTTTGCTCCTAAATCCAGATCAACTTGGGAGCATGAAGATGCCATGTAGGTAGAATACCCACATTGTTTTGAAGATTTGTGATGTAGTATGTAAACAATATGCACTGAGGACAATGCATAAATAAGGGTAAACATGTTTTGTAGGCTGGTGAGCCTAGTGATTATAAGATAGGAGGCTTATGTGACGATTAGGCCAGAGAGCGTAGATGTTAAAGGCTAGTGATCCTATTTTTGTATTTGTAAATACTCATATCATTAATATAAATACATCATTTCATGTAGACCCACCACGATAAAAGATAATGGGGGACTAAGCTCCACTAGGTAGGGAAAGGGAGGGATAGGAGACTAGGGAAAAATAGCTAATCTTGAGGGCTTAACCCCAAGAGAATATCTTATTATTATTTCCTAAATACTAAGGTGAGGATACTTGTTTTATCCTAAGTCTTATGGGAAGGGGAATGATCCACAAGTGGAAAGAAACGAGCTCCAGGAAATCCATGTGTCAATCATGGCGCATGCAAATATATGTGGGGAAAATAGTTTGTTTTACCATATTTCCCCATTTCAGCAATGCACTCAGGAATGGATCCATCCTCTCATGCACCAATGCACTCACACATTGAGCCATCCATTCACATACCAACTCACTCATGCACTCACACATTGATTCACCTATGGATCCTGCAACATATTTGAGCTATCACGTAATTTTCCTGTGAAGCACAATGCACTTGTACTTTTCATAAGCTCGTAATGTGCCTTAACGATCTGTTGTTTCTTCCAACACAATTCCTTGAATGAGTGTGGCTTGATGCCATCATCTGTTATATACCCGAGATTAGTTTTTTCCATCACCCTTATTCGATTGACTTAGGACTTGGACTGAAGAAGAAAGTTGCTAGGCTTGTGGTTTTGAAGAGGTGAGTTGTCAGGCCCGTGGAATGAAGAAGTAGGTTGTCAGTCCCACAAGAAACTCTCTCCATATGAGAGAGGTTGCTGGGGAAGTGATATTCCCATAGGGAGATCAATCACAACTATGGTTCTCTGAGAACTCCTATCCGACTTGTTGTTGAAGCCCTAGAAGGGAACTGGGGCAGTCGAAGGACTGTTGAGAAGAGAGGGGCCACACTTCCTGGGGTGAGATAGGCATGTGGGGAATGTGAGACCATAGGCTTTTAGTGTGATATGGATCCTAGGAAGAAATCCTTTGTTTTGACTGTGCAACTTCCAATTGTCTCAACGTATCTTAGGAATCCCTTTATCTGGGTGGATTTTAGTCCCAACTTCGAGGTGACCCACTAATGAGAGTGATGATAAGCATGGTGTAAGGATAGGAGGTTTGTGGAAGGTCTACATGTAGTTGGTGGTATTCCATAAAAATATAAGTATCGTTTATGTGTTCAATTGCATGAGTTTATCTTGTATATGTTATATGTATAGAATTTACTTTTATTTCAACATTTATCTATGTATTAGCATAATGTAATTGTATGTTAAGTTTTATGTGTATGATATTTCACATGAGTGTCTAAGTGGTATAGCCATTGTCCTAAGTCTGGGGTGTAATACAAAATATGTATCGGAACTTAGAGAGAATGTTTTGAATTAGGTATGTTGGCTCGGCCTGGGTGCTTGGGGATGTTACACCTCATATACATGTACGGGATTCCAAATGCTACTCCACATACATCAATGGGTACTACGTCCAATTACACTTCATAAATAAAATCAACAATTAAAAAAATAATAATATTACATTGATGTGTTGTAGTTGTCTTATTATCTTTTCCCCCTTTTCACTTCTTCCTCCCCTCGAAATCTCCCTACTGCTCTTTCTCCTTAGAACCACTTCGTCGCCCCTTCTTTTGGCTTATGTTTTCTAGGTATTGTTCTTATACACACACATTGGATTGAATATCATCACCTACTTTTTTATGGTTGTGTAAACCCCCAGTGTAACGTCCTCAAGCCTAAGCAAGGAATGCTACGGTGTAGAATACTCATAAAAACAAAATTTCTACTATCTCATTAATTTCCTATAGCTTCCAACTACAGATTATACACACATATTTAGTTATCTTATATTATTATTAAGTACATGCATCTAAAAAATTATAAATTAGACATAAAATGCATCTAAATAACCCAACACAACATCATATAATCTTTCTCATACACAAAGTTCATGTAGAACAATTTAAACAGATAAATTAACACAATAATGAGATAAAACACTTATCTTTTAACAATAGTTCTGCAACCAATTCCTTGGGACAAACATTCCACCCAACCACATAATCGTTTTTCCAAATATCAACAACAAGTCACCCCTGAGCTAAGGCTAGTAATCCACAAAAGAGGGTGGTCTCTCCCTATCCATTCACAACTAAGAAATCCCACAACCCACTAATATTCTCCTATAACTATCCCAATTTTCCACCAACTCTCTTCCTCTTGATCTTTGCAACCCAAGGAATATACCCCTTCATTGATATTAGTGCCTCAGGTGTCCCATTCATTAATGAGGGTATCTATAGCATATCTAAATAGGAATCTTTCAGCTGGTAAATCAAGCAATCTTGCTTCCAAGAAAACTACTAGCAAACAACAACAAAACACTTGTTGTTATAGTGAAACTCCCTCACTAGTTCACTCTTCAAGCATGGAAACCTAACTCTTCATTATTCAAATACAATATTTTCTATCATGCTCCATATTTCTCCCTCCATGGATTCTCCACCTTGAATCTCTCTTTCTTCCTCTCTCCTTGTTGCTAATGCACAAAACTTGACCATGTAAAATTGTTGTTCCTCCCCATACAAATTTTATCTCTTTCTCTTACTTGCTTGACTCACACACTTCCCTAAGATGATTGTACTCATCCCCCCATGATCCCAATAACCATGGGTGTGACTTTTCACACCCAATCTCTTACATGCATTCAATGATTGGATTTTGGGAACAATGAATGTTGGAGCAGGATATTTTGGGACTAGTTTTTGGAATTGCGTAAGAGAAAACCATGTGACAATGTGGAACAACACATGTGGAAGAAATGAATACAATTAGCACATTTTTGGGGGTTATCACCCATTGAAGGAATAATTTAGTTATTAGCTCGGCCTTTTGTTCCACTTTGTAATGGGTTAATCCCTAGTGTCAATGTATAAATATGTATGGGTTTTGGGTAGAAAGTAGGTCATGATAAGTTCAGAGATTAATGAAGAGTATGTGATGGATGAGTAAGTTATAAGCTAAGTGTGCATTGTATGTGTGAACGTACCCATAGGTACCTCAGGTGATACTTCACCTTCTTGTGGGTGATGTCGGAAGGGCCAATATCTTTAAGGTTTTGTTGGTGATTTAATGTTGAACCTCAGGTCTTCTCACTAGGTGCCAACAAATGGTTTTGTTGTCGGGACTGGGATATCCAACTGAGGGGAATGTGGAGACCTACTAAGGAGGATATTGGACAATGGTTGGACGCAAAGGATATCGAGGTTTTTGTAGATCAGAATATGAATCCACAGATCAATGTAGAGATATGGCTATAGAGGTACATGTTTACAAATTTGCAAGCAATTTTATTTTTTGATTTCTAGAATATTTTAGCAGAGTCGATCCAAATATTATTTGAAAAAAATCGAGATTTCACACCGGTTTTCCAGGAAATTTGACTCCCAAGTTAATTAGGAAAGTCAATACTATAATAAATTAGGTATCACACACAATTGATTTCTGTTTAGACAATATACCGGGAGGTTACATTAACGAATTTTCTATAGATTGTACTCAGTTGTATAGTGTTGTTAAAAGGGATTTTTTTAAGGCACCATGTGGAAGATACATGAAGTCAATATCTACTTGGATTGAAAAAAAATTGTGCGACAAGGGGGTTATAAACATGGAATCTGATTTCCTTAGAGGCTAAGCCCTTTCATGCATAAGGGGGACTGGGACATGAACATGGAATTGTATGAGTGTTGCAGGGAAGAATGAATGAGGAATATATGGGATGATGATGCCGAGAAAAGAAGAAGGTGTGACATAGGACTGTGGATGTTGGATAGGAGAAACACAATTTGCTTGAATAGAGATACATTGGCATAATAATCTAGATCATACCGCGTACAGAAGGTCAAATAATTCTAGTAGAATAAGATCCCACTCAGGATAGACTATGCGTCAAACCCACAACCCCTTGTGCATCTCCAAGGTATGAAGAAACTTCGTCGATTGTAGTTAGTAAGGGAAGTAAGGATATCAATTAGAATAGTGGAAGTAGTAAAATAACATAGCTTCAGATAGTATCACCAAGGAGGAATACCACACATAATATGATGGTGGGAGTAGATCCCACTTTAAGAATGCCTATCTTTCTTGGGGCAGGTTCAAAAGATACAAAACAACATTTTTTCATTCGTGAGACAACATGGACCTTGAAAAAAATCCATAATGATGATGCAAAGATTATGTAATTGGTGACAACATTCAGAGACCATGCATTACTATGGTACATGAAATATCAGACTACTACACCTACAGGACAAACTAGAACATTGGCAGATGTGAGACAAGCTCTATTGAAAGAATTCTAGAAACTTGAGTTTGAGTTGCAGTGCATTACATAACTGAATGAGATCAAGAAAATAGTGAATGAATCAGTGTGGGATAATGATCAACAATTCAGGATATTGAAGGATCATTTGACATTCCAAATGCTAGATGAACAACATAGGGAGTGGTCTATTACATGATTGTTGTCGCATATATGATACCCTTTGACACAACATAATATTTTGTCACAGTCAGAATCCCTATAAATTTATTTTAAATAGGAAGCATCCCTCGTAGGAGAAAATAGTGTAGGGATGGCTCAATTTTAGTCGCAGTTAGCAGTGATGACTATTCAGTTGTAGGAAAATGCGAAATGAAAGGAAAAGCACAAGGAAGTATGGTGTGTCACATGTAGAACAAAAGGGCATCATAAGAATGAATGTCCAACTTTAGATAATAAGTCTCTTCGAGGGAGAAACCTCCTTTTACCCCACTTAAATTTTCAAGTACAAGATGATTCAAAATGAAAATGTCTCCTTGGTATATATAGGAGACTAGGAGGTATAATTACAACTAATGGCCTAAATCCGACATAAATAAAATAACATTACTAATATAATATGCCTCAATTAAGGGGTAATGAGCCAATATTAGGGCTTAATATGCCCCTCCCCTTGAGACAAGTGTTGTCTGCAATGCTTGAGTAACTATGGATGCTTCTGTATAAAAGACTCATCTTCCCAAGTGGAATATTCAGCCGGAAGCTTCCTCCATTTAATCAGATACTCTGAAATGGATCTATTCCTCAGCTGGCGAATTCTTGTGTCAGTGATGGATTCAGGCTCCAATATGATTTTTCCTTCCTCGTCAAGTTTTGGAAATATAGTTTGAATTGGGATATTGTCACCTATAACCTTATTTAAGCATGAAACATGGAAAACTGGGTGTACTCGTGAAGATGTACACAGCTCCAATTTGTATGCCATAGTACCAATCTTTTGTAACACCTTATAAGGTCCATAGTACTTTGGTGATAATTTATTATCCTTCTTGGCTTGCTTGAGGGACATCTGTTTGTATGGTTGTAGTCTTAAAAAAACCCAATCCCCTACTTCAAAAATTCTTTCAC
>ML786304.1:79244-160103 GCA_009831015.1 Picea engelmannii | reverse complement strand
TTTGTAGTTCATTTATGTCCCTATGCATTTCTTCACCTTCATCAAAAGTCCAATTAGGATTTTCTGGAGGCTTATTTGGTGTAGAAGGTCCATTTTTTGGTGGCATGTTGGCCAAGTATCACTTTTGAATCTTGATTTTGAGGCAGTTCTTCTAGACAATATTTATTCTATTCTATCTCCCAAGTTTCAGCCCTTCTAGGTATGAATCTTTCTTTTAGGTAGTTCTCTGATATTTCTTCTCTGTAATGCCACAGGTTTGATCAAAATTGGATGTGCCAAGTGGAATTTATGGTAACTTCCTCACAACTTGCCAATTTTTGGTCTTTCCAAGATATCTCACTTGTATAGCATGCCCCACACAAAATAATTGATATCAAATTCTTAAACTCGTACCCAAAATACTATAGACTGTCCACGATCCAATGAAACCAGTCCCACTCAATTTGGATACTCTAGCAAGAAGTTATGATTGTTTTACTTGGAACACCTTCATGAGACTAGTCAATAGGACTAGTTAGATACCCTATCTTACACAAGGTGTATATACAAATTTAATATGACCCAGAAGCTGAAATGTTTACCACATATACCTTACTAATTTATGTAAATGGCCTCCAAATTTCAGGGTCTGAAATGTTACAAAAAAAAATTATAGCAAAAATTCTGCAATGACTCATTTCAGGATGATTCCAGAAACCTATCTTGTATAGGTTGTATCTCCAAAAGTATAATGCCTCAGGAGCTTAATTTTGAACCCAACATACCTTGATCCATATACTAAACATCCTCCAAGCCGTTCCTTCTGAAACGTTGTAGAAAAAAAATTATAGTGAAAATTCCACGGTGTCTCAGATGTAGCAGCGAAACCCCAAGACCTTGAGCTCTGATACCATATGTTAAGAACCAAACATCAATATAGCATAGAAAAACCTCAGGAAAAGTACTCAAGGCCTTAAAAAAGAGATAATTTCAGATAATAAGTCTCTTCGAGGGGGAAAACTCCTTTTACCCCACTTAAATGTTCAAGTAGAAGATGATTCAAAATGAAAATGTCTCCTTGGTATATATAGGAGACTAGGAGGTATAATTACAACTAATGGCCTAAATATGACATAAATAAAATAACATTACTAATATAATATGCCCCAATTAAGGGGTAATAAGACAATATTAGGGCTTAACACCGTATGTAGCGCGCATAGATCTTCTGTGACAGTTGAATAAGTCTTGCACTGTTATAATGTTGTTGAAGAAGACCAAGAGGAGGAAGAAGATCCCATAAATGTGAAAATACCTAAAACTAAAGGAGAGCATGTACTAGAAGGACCCAAACTTGAATATGTTTTGTAACCAAAACCATTGAGAATGCATAAAGTAAATTTTTGTATTGAAGACAAGCCCAAATTTGTGAAGATAAGAGGCTATTGAAATGATGAAACTACTATAAATATAGTTGATTTACTCTATGAATATCATGACCTATTTTCGATTACTTTTTTTGGAAATGAAAGGGATTGTCGGGGAGCTAGGAGAGATGAAGATCTCTTTGAAGAAAGATGATAATCCAGTGAAGTAGAGACTATGCATATTGAACCTAGTGTATAAGAAGAAGGTGAAAGAAGAGATATATAGGATGATGGAAGAAATTATTATTGAACCTATCACAGAATAAGAAGATAGGAGGAATCAAAATTTGTTTATATCTAAGGAAATTAAATTATTATTTATTACATGATCCATTTCGGACTCCATTTACAGATGAAGTGTTCTAGAATGTTGGAGGATAGGAAGCTTATTCATTCATTGATGAATTTTTAGGTTATCATCATATCAAGATTTTGTAGGAAGATAGATATAATACTACATTTGTGACAGAATGGGTATGTTACTAGTACACAATGATGCATTTTGGATTGAATAATGTACCAACAATATTTTCTATAGTGGTTGTAGAAACATTTAAAGAATTCATCCATAAGTTCTTAAAAGTATACTTAGACGACTGGATGGTGTTTATCTTATTGAAATATCATGTTGAGACTTTGTTCTTGATGTTGGATAGGTGTAGGTGGTTTCAAATATCTTTGAATTTGAAGAAGTTCATCTTTTGTGCATATTTTTGTATCTTACTAGACCATGTAGTGTGTATGTTAGGGACCTAACCTACCTAACCCCTCACATTAGGTAGAGTAACATATTTTCCATGTAATAAAGGACGATATTAATAAGGCCTAGTAATAAGGAAGAATAAGTCAAATGTAAGAAGACTTAATAGAAGCTTCCGTTTCTAGAAGGATCTTCCTCTATATTTTTATTTTGGGTAGATTGATTTAGTATAAATAAGAGTTGCAGCTATGAAAATTTTGTCTTGAGAATTATTGTAATAGAGCATTTATGTGTTGTAGGTTTCCCCTTCGAAGTGACAAGTGAACATTGTTTAATATCAAGAAAAGTATTATTTTGGTGTTGGGATTTCATATATTATGTTGCTTCATTGTTATTCTCTGTAGTATTTATGTTTTCAACTATTATAATAGATTTGATACCTTACAAGTGGTATTAGAGAACTTTGCTTGGAAGAAAATTGTGGCTTATTGTTTTAGGGTAGAGACGTATTATGACATCTTAAAGATACAAAGATCTATTGTTCATTTTATAAATCCATGGTCAGGGAAGCCTACACATAGGAACTACAAGTGGTACTTAAGCGCACATTGTTGGTCACCCTTGTAAACCCTCATGGTACCCCTTGAAGTGGTATTGCATAATAAAACACCTATATACAGATCGACCCAGATATCCTGAGCCATCTGTAGATAAGTCAACTAACCTCTTGACTGTTATAGTGCCATCAAGAACAACACACAAGAAGATACTCTCTAGTACTTAGGTAATCAAGATCCCACACATATATTAGAGATCTATAGCATAGTGAAAAACCTTGTCTTAGAAACCCTAAAAAAAACCCTAACCCCTAGGACACAAACAACAAAAAAAGGGAACATACAATATTTATTCTATTCCTAATTTGGGAATTTCAAGACGACTATTTTCCTATTAATAATTTGGGCATTCCGACAGTGTAGTGTTATTCAGATCGGAGTATAACTCTATAGGAATAAAAAAAATATATGGTGGTCCCATCAACACACTTATTTGGGACCTATCCCATTAGATTCCTCTATTTTCCCCGATTACCATGGTACCTATCATTTTTAATACAAGTTTTTTAAGTGGATCCAACCCCTTTCCTGACACCCTTCTTTGGACATTATCCCATTGGATTCCCCTTTTCTCCTTGATCATCATGGTACCTATCACTTGTCATCATTATTCTTAGTGGTCCCACCCACCCTTCCCAACACCCTTATTAAACTCCTATCCCATTTTCCTGACCATATTTTACCTCTATCCAAATGGCCACCACTCTCACCCAGGAACTCAATACATTGATTGTTGAAAACATCCAAAATAAGTAGGACATCAAGAATCTCAATTCCAACATCAAAACACTCAATTCCTTCGTTCAAACCCTATGTAACCAATGTGACAACATCAAAGACATCAAATACAAACTTGACCAATTGATGGGTCATTACCTGAACCCTTACTCTTCTAAACAACCATCCTATTAGGAATACCATAACTCTTCCAATTACCAAGGTCCTCATTCCACCCACATTCTTTAATACCTACATCTTCCCAGAATTGAGGTGAACAAATTTGATGAACTGGATCCCATATGTTGGGTCACTCAAATGGAAAATTATTTCTCTTTGCATGGAATTACTAATGATTTAGACAAGCTTCATTATGGTATCCTACATCTAGATCCAAAATGTTAGTAATGATGGAAATGGAATAAAAAGGCATGTCAAGGGTATGTTGCTTGGACACATTTTTTTGTAGAGATTTATGACCTCTTTGACTCAGAAATCCACCATTTAGGTCATTTGACCAAGTTGAAGCAGTGTGGGATAGTGGAAGATTCTATTGTAACATTTGAGCACTTGTATTTTATAACGGAGGGCTTGTCATATGTCTTTTTCAGGGAATGCTTTATTAGTGGCCTAAAAGATGAAATTTTTGCCCATGTTCTCATGCCAGATCCACAGACTTGGTTGGAAGCTACTCAATGATACAAGGAATCACACCATATTGTATCCTCCCATATATAAAAACCATCCTTTATTCCTCACCCTAAATCCACCAATCTTGCCCCTCCTACAACTCCCCTCAATATCCAACAATTAATTTGGGTTGAAATGGTTGAATGCTTACCCAAGGGTCTTTGTTATAATTGTGATGAAAAATATTTTTTTGGGCACACGTGTAAGGAACATAAGAATTTTATGTCCATTATTGAATATGTTTATGAAGAAGAGGTAGTTGTTTCACCTGTGGATGACCTACCACCATATGATTTGATCCCACCCTCTGATCCACCATAAGTTGAATCGATGATTTCACTTAATTCCCTCACTAGATTATTTTCTCCCCAGACCCTGAGGTTAATTGGTTACATTAAGAATCATAAAGTCATCATCCTTTTGGATGCTAGTAGCACGTATAAATTTTTTCATTGCTGCATTTCCCAAGAATTCAATTATTACATTTGTATCATCAATAGTTTTCCAATCATGATTTCCAATTGAGGTTCCATTATATGTGGGGGACGTTTTCAAAATGTGCAACTCCAAATTGGTCAGTATCACTTGAAATCCCATATTTTTTCTATATACATAGGTGGTTGTGTCATTATTCTCAGTGTTGAATGGTTACACACTCTTAGCCCCATTCTCATGGATTTTAAGGAATTAACCATGAAATTCAAATAGAAGGTACAACATTATAAGTTCCAAGGAATCATAATAGGATCTCTTAAGATAATTATTTCCCATCGAATGGAAAATATCCTTAAAAAGGGTCATTGTAGCATTATTACCCAACTCCACTCCATTCAAGTTGTTAACAAACCCTCTGTGCATGCCAACCTCCAATCTATCCTCTCCCAACACCAATTTGTTTTTACCACTCCCCGGGAACTTCCCCCTTTCCTTGGCATCCATGATCATACCATTCCTCTCATACTAGGAAGTCTTCCTCCCAATGTTCACCCTTATCATCATCCTTTCACCTAGAAGAATGAAGTTGAGAAATGTTTTCATGAATTTCTAGAATTTTTTGTTATCCATCCTAGTACCATCCCCTATTCTTTGCCTTGGTCATGGTACTCAATAAAGAAGGTACTTGGTGAATGTTTCTTAATTTTTGCGCCATCAAAAAAATTACAATCAAATACAAATTCTCCATTCCTTTCATTGTTGAACACTTCGATGAATTGAGTAGTGCTCAATACTTCACCAAAATTTATCTACGTTCTAGATAGCACCAGATCCATATGAAAGAAGAAGACATTCCCAAGACTACATTTTGAACTCATGAGGGTCACTATGTGCTCTTGGTAATGCCCCTTGGACTATGTAATTATCCCTCAATTTTCCAAATTCTTATGAATCATGTCTTCCATCCTTTCCTGCATCATTTTTTCTTAGTTTTCTTTGATTATATTCTCATCTAAATTAAAACTTGTAAATCCCATCTCTCCCATGTGGATCAAGTTTTGAATCTACTCTCTAAGCACCAAATTTTACTAAAACAATATAAATGTTCCTTTGGAGCCTCAGAAGTGGAGTACCTGGATCATATTGTAAGAAAGGATGGTGTATGGGTGGATCCGAAGAAAATTGAAGCTATGAAGGATTTTCCTTGCCCTAAAACTCTTAAGAGATTGTGTGGTATTATATGTTTAATGGGATATTATCGGAATTTTGTTTGGAATTATGGAAAAATTGCAGCTCCTCTCACTACTCTCCTTAAAAATAATTATTTCACTTGGAATCCCACTGCTGATCACTGCTTCCAATCCTTGAAAGACAATATGTGCTCAACCCCTATCCTAACAATTCCAGACTTCACAAAGATTTTTGTACTAGAATGTGATTCTTTCAAGAAATAAATTAGATCTATCCTCATGCAATATGGCAGACCTTTGGACTTCACTACCAAACAACTTTTAGAGATACATTTGGGCCAATCCATTTATGAAAAGGAAATGTTATACATTCTTCATGCTATGGATCGTTTGCATCCTTATCTATTGGGACAACCCTTCCAAATTAAAATAGATCATCAGAGTCTCAAGTATTTTATGGAACGATGAATTTCATCCTCGTAGCAAAAAAAATGGGTGACCAAGATATTTGGCTATGATTATGAGATCCTTTACAGAAAGGGAAAGGAAAATGTAGTTGCTGACACTCTTTTTAGGAATTATGAAGAAGAAGGGTCCCTTTTATCCCTCTCCTTCATGTTGGATTTACTTCACACACACCTAAGTTTTCGTTTTCCTATGTTTTTTCCTATTGTTATTAGTCTTTATCTAGTCTTGTTATCCATAATTTTGGTCGTCGTGATGATGTAACGATGATGGTGAACTCAGGCTCTTCATTAGAAATTTATCCTGAGAAAAGTTACCTTTATCTCTTTCCAGAAATCATAGTTTTGAGGAAGGTTCGCAGGCTGTCAAAACCTTTGCCTACAAGAATGCATGATTCTCGCAGGCTACCTTAAGCCAGAGTGTGAGAAGTTCACACTGTGTATAACTACTAGGGTGAGAACATCTTCTAAATAAGGGAAAAAGATAAATTCTCAAACCTTCTAGAAGGGAATCTTCTAGAAGGATGAGATGGCATTCAAATGGTTATCTAAGTACTGGCTTTCCTGATATTTTGGGATCATTCCTATCCAAGTAACTAATTCATTCTCTCTTATATATTGAGAGGATTCTCATGGAAAAGGTTAGAAGCAAACAAACAAGCAAGAAGCTTATTGGAGAATTAGTGGAAGATTGTGTGAAGGATTGATGCTACAACAGCTAGGAATACCAGCAAGGTTATCAAAAGTGGTTGATCTTCTTCATGCAAGTGAGCAAGTGTGTGTGTTAGAGCTAGGAGCCATCGAAAGGAGGTTTGCAACATCAAGGCTCAGGTTGTAATTATTTCTTTCTATCAATTTAATACAGTAATATGTCCCTTTCCCATAAAGCTAATGTCACTTTATTGCATAACTCCTTGATCATATGCATAGATTAAATGTTGAATATATTGAGTTGTTTTCACTTCAATTGGCTTGAGTTGTCTTGGTCTTGACGGCACAAGAGCATTGGATCGAAGCTGGACAACAAAGACCCAAGGAAGCGATCATAAGGTATGTTCATGATTCTTGCCTCCTAGTTCATTCAATAGTTGAAATCTAGGGAAAGAGTATTATTCTATCCTGTTTTGTTCTAGATCGAGGTGGATCTAGGGAGATCGGTTTGTGTCCGCACTTATGGATTTATCCAATAACAAAATTGCCGAATCCACTGGGGAGCGATTCCTTTTTCTTGATGGTCTTTTGTGTTTTTCTGTGACCATTTGCTCTAGTTTCATTTTTCTCCTGTCTTGTCAGTCTCTGAGTCTTTAGGATATCCTGATAGACCTTCTGGATCCAGAAGCCTTTGTCAATTTTTCTTTAATTTTCAAAATTTTTGTTATGTTCAGGAGTTCTCGCACTGTGTTTAACTGCAACCTGCAAGAATTATTCAGGTTCGGACCCTGCTCATAGGGTCCAGTGCGAGGACCTCGCACCTTTCTAAAAGGTTGCCTGCGAGAATCATAGATTCTCGCACTGTGTAACACTGCTTGCCTGCGAGCAAGATTTTTGAAATTTTTTTAAATTAAGTTTTGGTTTTTCCAACTACTCAAATCAGTTGATTTACCTCTTATGGGTTTACTAGACCATTGATTGATATAGTTTTTTCTTTAGTTTGCCTGAGTGAACAGTTTTAGGGTTCAAGGTTTTTCTTGTCCTTTGTAGCTTGACTTTCATTTCTTGACTCTTATTGGCAAATTCAATCTCTTTGAATTCAAGAGTTGATTGTGTTTGATTGGTTGAGAACCAGTGATTGGTTGAGAGTTAAGTTCTTGGTGTTTCTCATTTTCTTGTTGGTTTGAAAGAACATTTTCGTTTGCATTGAGAAGACTAATTGGTTTGCTCTTTGTTTTTGCTTTCATTGAAAGAGTTGATTGGGTTGTTATTGCTTGATTCTTTATGATTTGATTTTATGCTTTCTCATTGATATAGTGAGAATTCTTTTTGGAAAGTGAACAACAAGTTTTTCTTTCAAAAAACATTGTTTTTGTCTTTTAGAAAACATTGAAAAATCAAATTTTAGAGATTGTTGAAGTATTTGAGAAAGACACATAGAGATTGTCCTTTGATAAATGATTGTTTGCATTGACATTTGAAAGGAAATTGTGCATTGCGTTGTAGTGCAGGGTTGATTTAGAAAATTTTTCTCTCTCTCCCACAAATAGGATTCATGGAATGAAAAGTGTTATATTTCATTATCATCCTTGCATTATTTGGGTCAGAGTCATACAACATGAGTTTCACTTCCATTACCTTTGAGTAAACAACAACTCTTAAAAACATTGTGTAATCTTAAAATTTATCTAGTAACTCTTTTCTAGGGCTCTTTTACACCAACATTTAGCTAGGCTAGTGCTTTGGAGTAGGAAGAGAGATACACTCTCCAAAAGCTCAAAACATACAATAGCATCTTGAGTTAGGGAGTGTTAAATTCCATTTGCAACATATTGTCCTGGGAAGCCCTTCTAACACAAGGGTCAAGCACTAGGTCGCATTGGTGTTGGCAGAGTTACTCACCCTGCTTTGTTGACATCAGTGTAGAGATTACATGTATTATGGGGGTCACTCGGAGGTATACCCACAATGATGAGTGGAAGCCTTTTGAGTTGATTTCGGGCTAGATACCTTGCCCTTGTGTGTGGATCGGACTGTCGACTGTTCCCCTAGGCTGTATTGTTGTTTGTGGTGACCTTAGTGGCCTTTCTCTCTAGGTTCTTACCCAAGGTGACTGTGGAGGGGAAAGTCTTCACGGTACGTGGAGTTGACGTTGATCAAACTCACTCAGGCTCCTTGGAGGGTATACCCACAATTATGTGTGGGATCTTGCACCAGGGTGTAAGTCCGTTAAGCAGGTCGTCAACGTAACTTTTCCACCCTAGCCCTGCCCCTTCTCATCTCATTGTCGCGATGTTGGATTTCATCACCAACTAGTGGCTTTGAAATTAGAAGGTCTTGCTTGCTTGGTGATTTCTTCCTAGATTTTTTTTACTAGTGCGTGTTGTTTGTTTCTCGAAATTGACCATAGGATTTTCTTCGTGGAGCTTGTTATTTGTTCACAGTATCTCCCCCTCATCGCTCACGTAGAATGCAAGGTTTATCTCCAGAGCATCTAGACGAGTCACAACCTTTGCCTACAGCTACACTTGAGGATTCTCCTCAGCACGGTGACACTGTCGTTGTTACCACACCCCAAGTGGAATCAACTGATTCTCTAGAACCTTTTCGAATTACTAATACTAGAGAAGACTATTGAATTCACCATGGTGAACGACCTTTTGTGCAATTAAATTTTGTTGGAGACGTATTTGTTACCTCTTCTGGATCACCCGTTAGGCTTTTTCCCAGTGAAGAAGGCCAAGATCCTTTTTGGTCAGCAAACATCCATAGGCTGCTCTTTAGTCCTGAGTCGCCTGTCGTCTCTGAGATTAAACCTCCAGTGTTTCCTGAGACTGAGACGGTCCTGGTGAATACTACTTATCACTTTACTCTTCCTGCAAAGATGGCCCATCTCATGAATACTACGAGTGTCCCAACCGAGATTACTGTAGCTAATCTTACTCCTATCAATACCCAGTGAATGCTTAATGTCACTCTGACACTTCCACCCGGTTACCATGCATTGAATGCTTTGTTGAATGCTTCCAATCCAACACCTCCGTAAACCCCAACTGGTACTCCTGGTGGTCCTTCTGGGCATCCTATTCCTGGTTGTATTCCGACACTCCCTCAATTTCCTTTCGGAAATACTAATCCTAGTGGCACTATACCTACTGTTGCATCAAACTTGCAGATTCCCGTTGGTGGACAAGGTGGTACGATTCCATTTCCTCCTCCCAGACATAATCCACTTACTACACAGCCTATGATTGGCACACAACTTCTGGTTGGAACTCCACCTATAGTAGGGGGACCGACCCCACCTTTCGGACAAAATATACCTCCTTATTTGGCCCAGTATTGGAATCAAATGCTACAAAATATTCCTCACACGACTGGGGGGAAACAACCTGTCCCTACTATAGGACAACCATATCCAGGTATACCAAATCTTATTTGGTGTATGAATGCTCAAACTCATGTCCCCACTCAAATTTATAATCCTCCAAGCTACTATCCTCTTCAGCCACCACTGAATTAGTCGGGGTCTTCCTACTACGGATAGACTGTGTACGGGCCTACTGGTTTTCCAACAGAGCTTCCACCCCAAAGTCACTAGTACCCACAGGTGAATCGACAGTTACCTTTTCTTGCTACTTTGGATTTGCCAGATTTCTCTAGAATTATAAATGATCCTATTCGTCACTCTCCCCAATGGCTTGCTATTCCAGCTAAGCTTCCATCGGACATTCCGAAGTTCGATGGCAAACCGGGAGAGGACCCGAACAATCATGTGATGAATTTTCACCTTTTGTGTTCATCCAACTCATTGATGGATGAATCCATTCGTCTGCGTCTTTTTCAACAAACCCTTACTAGTTCCGCTATGAAGTGGTATATTGAATTGCCATGAGGTTTCTTTTCTGATTTCAACACCCTAGCTATGGCTTTTCTTACACATTACCAGTTACCGATCTGTTATGATACTAAAACTAAGATCTCGACTTCCTTCAAACAAACTAAAGGCACTCATATATCAGATCATATCCATGAGTGGAGAAGGAGACGACGTCTCATTAAACTTGAACTCCCTGATCAGTTACTGACATAATGGTTTACGAAATCCTTCGTGAACGAAATTGGTAAAGACATTTCCATGGGTGGTGTTGTTACGAAAGAGAAGGCTATAAGTCATGCTCAATATCTTGATCTCATTTATTCGCAAACAAGAACACTTTATGATTTATTACCTGAGTTACCTCGTCCTAGAACTTCCAGCACTTCAACTACTCCAGCTGCTTCACATGTAGCTGATGGTGTGATTGGTACTACTCAACCCCAATCACATTTTGTTTCAAGCTCCAATCCTAAATCTAATTCTTCTAATGTTCAAAATTCTCCATCTCCTGCCACTTCCACCGGTAAAACTTCTGAGGTGAACGTTGTTCAATCTACCCCAACCGGTAAAAATAAATCCAAGAAAGGGAGAGGCAAGAATAAGGAGAGAAAAAATAATAATCAAACAGAGCAGCCTAAAAATGCTCTTGTTGAAGATCGGGATAAGATCAAACCACGATACCCTTGCCTTATCTATGGTGACGATCACTACATGAAGGATTGTCCACAATCTGTCGAGGTCACTAAGTTTTTTCAAGGAACACCTAAACCATCTACACCGATAGTCTTGTCCCAACCCTTTCCGTCTCAACAACAGGCTCAGTTGGTCATCCATGACCAACCATCTACTTCTACCACATCTTATGTCTTGATGTGTACTGGTGATTCCAAGCCCAACAACGTTGCACTCATGACTAGAGCCAAAGACTATACTCCGTCTAAGGAGAAGGTTGACGATTCACCTCCTACATTGGTACAACCCTCTCCACCGACTCCACCTACAAATGGTCCTCTTCATCTCGAATGACCGAGCCTTGATACAGTCCTACGACCCCCTAAGGGTGTTGTTCATAAGTCGGCTTTCAATCCTCATGCTCGTGCAGCCTAGGACTATAGCATTGTCGAAGATTTGACCCAAGCACCTTTAGCGATGTCTGCCCTTGAAGTCCTTCAATCTTGTCCTGCACAACGGAGGGCTCTGTTGAAAGCTATAAGTGGAATTGATCCAACATATACAAATTTAATAGTATTTTACTTGGAAGATCATATTCCAAGGTTTCCCCCTCAGCTTGCATTTCAGATACAATTTGTTGTCGCCGACAAGAATATTTGTCGCACTGTTATAGATGAGGGTGCCTCTACATGTGTAATGTCTTTTGCTTGTTGGAAAGCCATTGGCTCTCCTCCTTTAAATGAATCAAAAAATACTTTGAAAGCCTTCAATGGCTCTGGTTTTAAGCCTTACGGTGTTCTTCCATCATTGCCTGTTACTCTAGAAGGTAAGACAGTCCAAGTTGAAGTGGAAGTTTTCGATGGTCCCCTGGATTATAATCTTCTACTTGGTCGTAGCTGGATAGATTATATGTGCGCTGTTGTGTCAACAATTTTCCATGTCGTACGATTTCCTCATCAGGGAAAGTTTGTTACAGTTGATCAACTTGCCTTCTTTAATTCTGACACTCGTACTGGCAACGTGTCGTTTATATCTAAAACCCCATCGGGTTACGAGAATGTCGATGTAGGCCTTTTAAAAGACTCTTCGTTAATGGGTACTTTCCCCATTCCACCACCACCCGATGTTCCACACCTGTCATTTTCTTTTATCAACATGATCTCTGCCATACCTCATGAACTTCCTGTGCCTTTCGACCCTTGGATAGTCCCCGATCCTGGAGATCACGCTCGTTTCGGGGACGTCATGCTGTTAAGTCCAGTTGAGTCTGCTTATGACGCTATTCAATAGACAACACCTTCTACACCTTCTCTTGATGAGTTGTCTCCCAATCCTTTCCGTGTCATCTTTCCCACTGATGAGATGATCATGTCCATCATGGAGGACACCCCTTGGGACGATGGGCATCATCATTCCATATTGTTTCTGGAACAACACACTCTCGAGAATTACCAACGGATTTTGACTCCATCGACCGTTGTTGTCATATCGACCGTTCCCAACTCTACATATGATGTGTTTTCCGAAGGGAACCTCAGTAATATACCTCCCATGATTCCCATTGATATATCAGTTAAACCTGGGATAGTTGAAAATGTTCACATTGGAGCTTCGTGTTCTCCAGATGAAATCATCACCTATACCTCCCTTTTCAAAGAATTTCGTGACATATTTGCCTGGAGCTACGAAGAAATGCCAGGTATCGACCCTGCTATTGTTGTACATGAGATAAAGACATATCTCAGAGCTTAACTAGTTCGACGGCACCTTCGTCCGGTCCATCCACGTAAAGCAGCAACTATCAAACTCGAAGTTGAAAAACTTCTCAAAGCCGGTTTTATTTATCTTGTGGCTCTGACAGAATGGGTTTCCAACCCTGTACCAATTGATAAGAAAGGTGGTAGTATTCGTGTGTGTGTTTATTATAGGGATATTAACAAAGCCTGTCCAAAAGACAACTTTCCAACCCCTTTCGTCGACCAGATTGTCGATGACTGTGTCAAAAGTGAAATCTTTTCTCTCATGGATGGTTTCTCTGGCTATAATCAAATTAATATCGCTCCTGAGGACCAACATAAAACCACTTTTATTTGTCCTTGGGGTAATTTCTCCTATAGAAAACTTCCCTTCAGTTTGAAGAATGTTGGCGCAACGTTTCAACATGCTATGTATTATGTTTTTCATGATATAAAGCATATCGTTCAACCTTACTTGGATGATTTACCTGCTCATTCATTACACTAAGTCGATCACCCCACTCATCTCTGAGCAATTTTCGTTCATTGTCGGTTCTATCGCATTCGTTTAAATCCTCATAAATGCATTTTTTGCATAGAATCTGGCCGTCTTCTAGGTTTCATTGTTTCACGTCAAGGGATCCGGGTAGATCCTCTTAAGGTTGAGGTGATTCTTAATCTCCCTCCTCCTTCTACATTGCGCCAGTTGCAAAGTTTGCAGGGAAAAGCAAACTTTCTTCGTCATTTCATCCCTAATTACGCCGATATTACTCGTGGTTTTACACGGATACTAAAGAAAGGTTCAGAGTTTGTCTGGGATACCATTGCTAACAATGCTTTTGAGGATTTGAAGTTGTCCCTCACGCGAGCTCCGCTTCTCTTTCCTCCTGATTATAGTCATGATTATTTTCTTTATCTTGTTGCCTCGGAGTATACCATTGGCATGGTTCTCGTCCAAGAGGATGATGCACACGATGAACATGTTATTTATTACTTGATTCGAAGTCTCACATCAACCAAAATCAAGTATCAAGATGTTGAGAAACTGGCCTTGGCTGCCGTTCAAGCTGTTCAATGCTTTCGGCATTATATTCTCTCAAGGAAAACTACAGTGATTTCACATTGCAACCCTATGCAACATATTTTGACACATCAATTGCTAGGGGGCAAGTGCTCCAAATGAATTGTCATACTCCAGGAGTTTGACTTGGAATTCGATCAAGCCACGTCTAAGAAATCTTTAGTTTTTGCTGAGTTAATATGCGATTTTCCTCACTCTGCCACGGAAAATGTAGCAGTAGATTAATTACCTGATGAATCACATTTCCTTATCAGCACTGACGATATTTGGTATGGAGATATCATTATATATCTCCAAACCCAGAATTTTCGGCCTGCTTTGTCTAGTACTGAATGACGTCGTGTCTGTTATCAAGCCCGTCAGTACATTATCCTTGGAGATACTCTTTACGGTCGAGGAATTGACTCTGTTTTTCGACGTTGTTTGAATTTTGACGAAGCCAAGAAAGCTCTGAATGACTTCCATTCTGGACCATGTGGTGGTCATATGTCTGGGTATGCTACTGCCGAGAATATCTTACGCGCAGGATATTTTTGGCCTTCCTTGTTCAATGACTGCATTACTGCCGTTCAAAAGTGCCATGCTTGCTAGACCTACAATCATAATATTCAGTCGCATCCTTCTCCTCTACATCCTATGGTCTCAGTTGGTCCTTTTGCAAAATGGGGCATTGATTTCATGACATGTCACCCTCACTCGGTCGGGGGGCATGGTTACATCATTGTAGTTGTTGATTACTTTACAAAATGTTCTGAGGCGATGCCAACATTCGATAATACTGGAAAGACTGTAGCGTTGTTTCTTTTTAACCATGGTATAGCTCGTTTTGGTGTTCCCCAAGCTATCGTTACTGATCACGGTAGTCATTTTAGGAATTTTATGATGTCTGAACTTACGAAAAAGTTGGGTCTTCGTCATGATAACTCAACACCCTATTATCCGCAAGCTAATGGCCAAGTCGAAGCAATCAACAAATTTATTATAAGTATGCTTCGACGGATGATAGGAATTCATAAAACCAGCTGGCACACGATGTTGTTTTCGGCATTGTGGGCATATCAGACATCTGTCAAATCCACTATGGGGTTTACACCCTTTCGATTAGTCTATGACGTGGAAACCATTCTTCCTATAGAATGTGAGATACCTTCTCTGAATATAGTTGTCGAACTCTTACCCAATACTTCTGCTAAAGAAGAATGTCTATTGTATCTGATGCAATTAGACAAGACTCGATGTGACGCCACTCTAGTAATAGAAACCTAGAAGAAACACATCAAGGCACAGTATGACAAGCATGTCAAGCCTCGTGTTTTCTCTAAAGGTGATATTGTTCCTCTATATGAATAGGATAGATGTCTTAGGAGCTAGGAAATTCGAACCAATGTGGCGTGGTCCTTACACTATTCACCGAGTTTTGGAAAAGGGAGCGCATGAACTGGTTGATTACGATGGTATACCTTTGAGTGAACCCAGGAATGGGTTGTACTTGAAGAAGTACTATCCATAAGTCATTTGTGCATGAGTACTTGTATTTTATGTATCATACTTTGTGTGTGTTACTTTAGTTTGCTTTTGACATTATCTGGTCTCTGCCCTTACATGATGTTGTGTTTGATTGCCATATGTCGGGAGATTCGCTACCCTATATTGGCTTCATTGATGGTGCTAGCCGTAGTACTCAGAACCTAGCTTCCGCTGCATGGGCAATCTATGCCCCAACAAATGAAATTATATCTTTACGAGGTGTATGTCTTGGTCGAGCAACCAACAACATCGCAGAGTATAGCACCGTTATTGAATTATTGGTAGATGCTATCTCACTTGGAATTCCTCATTTGGTTGTGCGACTTGACTCGCAGCTTGTAGTACTACAGCTAAGTAATATCTACTCTATTCGAAGTCCTACTTTGTTAAGGGTATATTTGTGGATTCGCCTCTTGGAACGGTATTTTGATCACATTGAATATCAACATATTCCTAGATGTCTTAATACATTAAAAAATGCATTAGCTAATTATGTATTGGAAAGACATTTGAACCATTTATAAATCAAACACATTAAGATTCACACATTAAAGTAAACCGGTAGAAACCATCTGTATATATAACGATCAAAAGAGTTTGTTTTTACAAAAAGTTTGTCCGAAGACCAAAATATCAAAAATTGAATCTTATAGCTTCTACATAGTGACGCCATGGATGACGTTCACGGTAACACACAACTGCCCTAGCAACCTTGTGGAGCAGTCGACCCATAGCCACTGATACCCCTACAGTATGATGTTGATCGCGTCATGGAACCTCTTCCGGAGTCATATCTGGAATGTCTGCTGTCAGGCCCTCTAAATTCTGTTCCACCACCTGGTAATCTTCGACATACTGTGGTACTACTGCTGCTGCTTCTCCTCATCGCTGGATAGGATAGGTGCCAGGAGGTCTATACGGTCCAACATCTGTGTTATCAATAAACATTTGGTGTTAGTCTTTGAATAAATATATAAAACAAAAACATTTAAATATGATATAAAAAATTCAAAAACATTTAAAAAGAGAAAATTCGTGTACTTCTTACCGAGGTCTCCCCACTGAGCGTCCTCAGGCAGTGCTATATCAAGATCTCCTCGGAAATCCAACCCGACATAGGTGTAATCATCAACCATCAGCATCTGGTTTTGCAACCAGTCAAAGAAAATATCGTCATATTTGACGATTGGTCCTGCCACGTGCCGAGCCATGAGCTGACACCATCGCAACATCCTCGGATCCCTAGGACCCGGAAAGTCCCACTCAACTTGTAGTCTAAATATGGGGACCCTCTCGAGGAAGAAGGATACTAACAAAGATACATAACCAAATTGTTTCAGTTCACCCCGCCTACACTTGGTTAGTTGTCTTTTGATACTGCGCAGGACTGCATCAACCCAGTTAAATACTCGGGGCTCAGTACACTCGATGGCGTACTGGAAGTAGCAATGTAATGCCATATGGGGAGAATAACTCCCATCCATCCGAGCAATCATGAAGAGAATAGTACAGAGATTCAAGTCTATTACTCCCCAGATCACCACTTTCCCTTTCTTTCTTTCGGCCTCAAGTACACAGTATTGATTGCAATATTCACTCATTTTTAACCCACCACCTCTGCTACCGGTTAGACTGACATAATACCCGTGCCTGGATAATCCGGTCAAGAAGTATATGTCCTCAATGTCAATGGATAATGTGTGAGATCCTACATTGAAAACTTGCTGGTCTGGATCCCACACACGGACTAGATACTCCAGTAATCTGACTTGGGCTCTCATGCCCGGGATGCGAAAGTATTTTAAGAGACCACAATATCTTAATGCAGCTATGGTGGGAGGATGATTCTCGACATTTGCATTATCCTCCTCATGTTCTCATTCTCACCACTCAAGCACCATGTTTGTGGCTATTTATCTTCATAAGAAACATACAAGGAGGATTAATGATTTTATTCATGATATGAATCTTTTTCATTGGTTAAATAATTTTAAAAAATTTGAGTTTTGCGCTGCTCGCAGGTGCCTTATTATACACAGTGTGAAAACCTCGTAGGTGGCTCAAATACCACCTGCGAGAATGCATCATTCTCGCAAGTCCCGTATGGGATGCATGCGAGAATGATTCTACGCATGTAGGGTTCAAAAAGTCACTTAAAAATGAAAAACTAACCAATGAAATCAAAATTTTAAACCATGAAAAGATCAAGAATGAAGAGCTTACCGTAATGTTGCAGACGGCTCGTCAAATGATCTCTTGTAGCTCCCGAAAATCAATGCCAAAGTCGGAGGGTAAAATGGGGGTTTTTGGAACTCAATAGTGAAAATGTGAAATGGTATGGTGAAAATGTATATTTACTCATTTAATTTACTTTTTACTATGTCATTTTTGGGTTTTTATGTTTATATATCGTTTAAACCTAATTACTAATATAAAAATGAGTGTAATGACTTGCAGGTGTGAAACATTGATGATTACAAACAAGGATCTGGACATTTTTTTCTCCATTATGATGATTTTAATTGTTTTTTATGGTTTTTACATAAAACCTCGAGCATCATTTTTTTCCGTTCTTACGCTCGTAAAATAAAGAGAACGTGATCGAGCATAGTTTTATCACTTTTTTGGGCTCAACGAGGTTATACGAAAAATGAACCCCTCTGGAGTTCTCTTTAAGCTCTTTTTAGACTCTTTAAACATGAAAAGATCGCCGAGTGACCTTGCTATCTTCACGCTCGCTAAAGTATTTGAAATATGCATCTGGTGAGCGATAATTTCTCTCTTTTTCGATCTCATCCAGACTACTTTATGAAAAAGGAACTGAGAGAGTTCTCTTTTAAGTGTTTTTCCAAACTCTATAATCTTGAAAAACCTTCGAGTTTACTATCTCTGGACTCGTTAAACAAACATTAACAGACCCATGATGGGACCGAACCACTCCTTATTAGGGTTCATTAAACATACTCCGAGGGACTTGTCCGAAGGATGAGCTTATATCAACAAGCATATGTGATCCTCTTCAAGCTTGCGTAAAAATAAAGAGGTACTTTCCAGAAATGGTGGGGGAAAATTTGGGAAAGGGATATGTTTCATCTTTGTATTGATTGGTAGTAAGTGTCTCTCTTGAACATGACACCCCCTATTCATCATTTGAAGCTGGTTTGGGAAATCCATCTGTCTCTCTTTCGATTGATTACAAGGTCATTCCATGTGTTGTATTTGAGCCAATGTTGCCAAATCATTGGTCATGTCATTCATATGTTCAAGAGAAGTCCATCTGAAACCTATATTGAGTCGGCCATCTGCAGTTATTCATTCTCTCAGTGTCGACCTTCCCTGTGTCTAGTCCAATTTGTAAAATGCTCTTTTTCACCTTCAAACTATGTTACTCATCTCTTGTCATTGATGGGGGATACATCAAGGCCCTCCTATGATGAGTTTTGTTCCGTCGACTTCAGCTCATTATCTGGAATCAAGACTTAAAAATTGTTTAGTACCTTGGAGCTTGCATGCCTCAATGGCAAGTTTCCTCGCTTTTGACAGTGGGTTTACATCATTGACCCCTGATCGAAAGATTCTGTCGGATGTTCGACATCAACTCATTTATTCACAGTCGATGGATTGTACTATAGTACCTTGGGAGTCATTGACATCAATGGTGATTTCCCTCGCACTTGTTAACGGTTACATCAGTGACCGGTAATCAAGTGGTTTCTGCCATGTTCGACTTCAACACATTCAATCACATGGTTAGATTCATACTTTGGGCGATAAGATTGAAGACCCTGGATATTATCTTTGTGATCCAGGTTGCGATGGAGTATGTCTAATTTGTGACACATAGATCCACTGTGTATGATTTGTGGCTATGTCGTCTTGATTTGAAATTTATCGCATATATCCACAGTGTATTCAGGTGGCTATGATATATTGTGACGGCATGGATCCACAGTGTATGATTGGTCGCCATGACCTTTGTTTATGATGTCATCAGTCTATGATCTGAGTATGGGAATGCCTACCTCAGAATTGGTATATGTGATATTCTGCAGATGCTTGGATGTTTGTAGGTTTCCGTTTAGATGTGCTCTTGGTTCTTGACACACACATGCAGCTTACAAAGTCTATCGACTATCACTGGTTCCAATATCATACTTTGGGGGGCATTCTGTTATCCATAATTTTGGTCGTCATGATGATGTAACGATGATGGTGAACTCAGGCTCTTCATTAGAACTTTATCCTGAGAAAAGTTACCTTTATCTCTTTCCAGAAATCACAGTTTTGAGGAAGGTTCGTAGGCTATCAATACCTTTGCGTACGAGAATTCATGATTCTCGCAGGCTACCTTAAGCTAGAGTGCGAGAAGTTCACACTGTGTATAACTGCTAGGGTGCGAACATCTTCTAAAGAAAGGAAAAAGATAAATTCTCGAACCTTCTAGAAGGGAATCTTCTAGAAGGATGAGATGGCATTCGAATGGTTATCTAAGTACTGGCTTTCCTGATATTTTTGGATCATTCCTATCCAAGTAACTAATTCATTCTCTCTTATATATTGAGAGGATTCTCATGGAAAAGGTTAGAAGCAAACAAACAAGCAAGAAGCTTATTGGAGAATTAGTGGAATATTGTGTGAAGGACTGATGCTACAACAGCTAGGAATACCAGCAAGGTTATCAAAAGTGGTTGATCTTCTTCATGCAAGTGAGAAAGTGTGTGTGTCAGAGTTAGGAGCCATCGAAAGGAGGTTTGCAAAATCAAGGCTCAGGTTTTAATTCTTTCTTTCTATCAATTTAATACAGTAATATGTCCCTTTCCCATAAAGCTAATGTCACTTTATTGCATAACTCCTTGATCATATGCATAGATTAACTATTGAATATATTGAGTTGTTTTCACTTCAATTGGTTTGATTTGTCTTGGTCTTGACGGCACAAGAGCATTGGAGTGAAGCTGGACAACAGAGACTCAAGGATGCGATCATAAGGTATGTTCATGATTCTTGCCTCCTAGTTTATTCAATAGTTGAAATCTAGGGAAAGAGTATTATTCTGTCATGTTTTGTTCTAGATCCAGGTGGATCTAGGGAGATCGTTTTTTGTCCACACTTACGGATTTATCCAATAAAAATTCTCCTAAAGTTTAGGGAGAATATTCCTCTAGGAGAATATTCTCTTCAATTTTCACTTCAGTTTGACTAGTTGAGTGGACTCTAGATGTTGCATTGTTTTTGTCACAATGCACCATTATAATAATCACCAGATAATGTGCATTGTATTTGGGATCATCACCATACTAGTGAATTACCCATTATTCCATGATCTCCTCCTCACTTCACTTTGTTTCATTCAGTTAATTAAAGACTTGTAGACTAGTTAACTCAGTTAGGTGGCAGTTCACTTCCATAACTGCCCAAGAGTCTAAACTAGGTGGAAGTTCACTCCCATAACTATTGGTGTGTGTCCATATCACTATATACCACCACTATGGTGCATTGGATTCACCTCCAGTGTGCATTGGTTGAGTTATACAAAGTATATCATGTGTAAATTTTTCATTATTCATTTACGATTAATGGGAATTCTTCCATTCTTTCTATCTTTCTTCTTCTTTCTCAATTTCTCTCTGCAAATCTATGTGGTATTTTCTAGATAGATATATTTTGTGCATTTTCAACACATTTACATGGTATCAGAGCCGATGGAATGATAAGAAAAATCTACACCAAATTATTTTTACAGGTACCAAAGATTGAAGACAACGGAAAAATGGAATTCCTAAAAGAATTCATTATTACACCTTACAAATTCTTTACATGGAAGGGAAAAATGATGATTCATATTCAAAGAAGAGGATTGTATAGGTTAACCATGAAAATGGAGACATAACCGACATCATCCATAGAAAAATTCAAGTATCTAAATCGAATGGATGAAGCATTCGAAACAATTTGCAGTCTCATTTCTCTCCATCTACTTTTTCACATATCTTCCTGTAAAACCCCCAATGAATCCTGAAAAACCATGGAAGGTATCTTTGGAAAATAGGATTAGATGAGGGGACATATTCTCAAGGTGTAATTTTTCACATTGGATCCAAAAATATTCGACAATATCCAAGATTTCTTTACAAAATACAAGGATTTACTGTTGCAACTCAAAGCTTGTGGGGTTGATAAATCTAAGGAGGAGAAACAAATGGTTCTCACCATTCTATCCAAACTTGATACTGAATTATTGGTGTTCATATCCACATTTTATTAAGTTAAATTCTCCTCTGGAGCCACCTGGAAGATTCCTTCTCTTGAGGAATTTATTGAATCCCTGACACAAGAAAAAACCAAGCTCATTAACATGGGAAAAATGAAAGGCCCAAAGGAACATGAACTTACTATGCAAGATGGAATATATCAATATAAAAAATATAAATATAAATACAAAAGGAAAACTCATGCAAATATGAAGAAGGAAGGGTACTCAAAACCCTTCATCGATGTCGTTGTATCCAAAGGTGGAAAGAGAATAAATGGGGATAAATGCACATACTTCCATAAAGGATTCCATCCATAATCCACATGAATGAAGAAGAAAATAGATATAGTGACTCAAATAATTGAGAAAAAAACCCTTGGATATCATATTCTCAAGGGTTCCAAGAAGAACAAGCCAGAAGATCAGAATCCCAAGAAAGGAAATTCTAGCCATGCCTTGATTTACATCAACTCCTCTCCCGATGCTTGGATCATAGATTCAAGAGAATAGCATCACATGGATTCCACAAAAGTAGTCTATTATTCATTGGATGCATGAAAATATCCTCCTATTCTTATGGGGGAAAACTCTCAAGTCGAGGTCATTGACAAAAGAAGGATTGAACTCACAAACATAAGCTTCGAGAATGTGCTGCATGTTCCCAAAATTTTCATCAATATTCTCTCTGTGTATCAAATGAAGAATTATGGCACTAGAAATAAAGTCATATTCAAGCCTAATGAAGTGGACATATATGACATGAAAACCAATTATGGGGTTTCTACCAGTGAGGTAAATCATCAATCTAGATTGTATACATTTTATAAATTTACTGAACCAGATTTTGCTTTACTACTTAGCCATGCTGATGAAAGAAGTAGGATATGGAATGAAAGGTTCAGGAATTTTAATTTCATATATATGCAACAAATTATAAATAAAATATTGGTTTATGGTCTACCATACATCCATTTCTCCAAAGGAATCTATGAGGGATGTGTTCTTGGAAAACACCCTCAAGAGGAATTCGACAAAGGAAATACTCAGAGAGCTTCCTCTCCTTTGGATATGACCCATAGTGACATCATGGGCCCTTTTCTACATCGATCAATCATAAAAGAGAGGTATGTTCTCATTTTTGTCGATGATTTCTCATGTTTCACATGGATTTACTTTCTTAGACAAAAATTAGAGGTCTTCCAACACCTCAAAGATTTCAAAGCCCCGGTTGAGACATAGTCATGAAACAAAATAAAAGTCCTTCAAACTTATAATGGGGGAGAGTATGTCAACCATGATATCTTGAATATTTTTCATGAGGAAGGGATTCAATTGTAGCACACAGTTCCCTATACTCCGCAACAAAACAAAGTTGTTGAGTGAAAACAACAGATCTATAAAAGAAATGGCATCTTGCATGCTACATGCAAAGTCACTTCCATAGATATTATGGGCCAAAGAACTTAGTTGTGCAACCTACATCCAAAACATATCTCCCCATATATATGTCAAGGATGAGACCCCATATGAGGCTTGGAGCAGCCTCAAAATGAAAGTGACCCACTTTCATATTTTAGGTTCATGTGCTTGGGCCCATATTCCCTCTGAAAAGAGGAATGCACTTGATCCACAGAGTATAGAGTGTATATTTTTTGGATACCCCGATGGTGTGAAGGGATATAGACTTATTGATCTTCCCTCTTCCCTCACTTTATTTTAGTGTATATTTTGCATTTGGGTACCTAACATGGGCTCATTATCGGGACCCATTCTTTATTTTCACCATAATGATGTTCAGGGGGGTGGTGGAGTTACTTCACACACACCTAGGATTTCTTTTGCCTAATTTTTTCCCTATGTTTATTAGTATTTATCCAGTCTCCTAAATTTTAGGGTGAATATTCCTCTACGAGAATATTCTCTTCAGTTTGATTAGTTGAGTGGAGTCTAGATGTTGCATTGGTTTTGTCACCATGCAATATTAGGATCATCACTAGATAATGCACATTGGTCTTGGCATCATCACCATACTATCACATTACCCATGATTCCCTGATCTCCTCCTCACTTCACTCTGTTTCAGTTAGTTAACTGAAGATTGGTAGACTAGTTAACTCATATAGGTGTCGGTTCACTCCCGTAATTACTTGAGAGACTAGACTAGGTGGCAGTTCACTCCCGCAATTGTTGGTGTGTGTCCATATCACTCTAGACCACCACTATGGCACATTTTCTTCACCTCCAGTGTGCATTGGTTGAGTTATCCAAATTATATCATGTGAAAATTATTCATTATTCATTTACAGTTAATGAGAATTATTCCATTCTTTCTCTCTTGCTTCTTCTTTCTCAATTTATCTTTGAAAATGTGTGTGGTGTTTTCTATTTAGATATATTCTATGCTGGTTCAAAACATTTACACTTCATTCTACCATATTGGCTCTGAGATGTTCGTTGGGAATGGTTGCAAGACCGCAAAATTTCTAACATGATCCACCAATTGCAACACAATTATCTAGCTTATCCAGGGTACTCTTGGAATAATGGATATCTTTGCTACAAAGGATTTTTTTTTTTAAGAAAACAATCACAACTTCAATCCACAATGCTTTCTAAGATTCATTCTTCACCCATAGATGGGAATTCATGGTTTACCAAAACCTATGAATGGGTCAACCACTTTTTTTTCTGGGATGGTATGAAATAGAATGTCTACACCTTTGTGGCTGAATGTGAGATCTTTCAACACAAAAGGGAGAAAAAGTCAAAGCTTCAAGCACACTCCAACCCCTTCTGATTCCCCATGTTATTTTAAGATATATTTCTATGGATTTCATTGTTGGCTTACCTAAATCAGGAAATAAGTCAGTCATCATGGTATTCATCGATTGTCTTTTCAAATATGTTCATTTTTTTGCTCTTCAACACCCATTAACCACATGCACAGTGGCTCAAATATTCATGGATAATATCTTCAAGATTCATGGAATGCCTCATTCTATTGTCTCTAACAAAGATCCCACATTCACTAGAAATTTTTGGAAAGAATTGTTGAAGCTACAGGGAACCCAATTGCATCTCAACACAACATACCATCTAAAGAAGGATGGAAAAACTAAAGTTGTCAACAAGTGTTTGGAAACCTATTTGAGTTGTTTAAAATCATTGGGCTCAGTGGTTATCCCGATATGAATGGTGGTACAACAAATCTTACCATACAACTACTCACATGACTCCTTTTGAAGCAGTATATGACGAAAATCCATCGTCGATTCTTTCATACATGTCAAGTGTTTAGAAGGTTCAGTAGGTTGACACAAATATTATAGCCTAATAGGATATTCTTTGTGCCCTCAAATTAAATTTGGTCATGGATCATAATCACATGAAGCAAAAAGAATATAAAGTTCATTCCAAATGTCAATTTTTTGAAGGGGAGTAGGAGTTACTTCGAATCCAACCTTATAAATAGAATTCACTCAAATATAAACACTATCAGAAACTTCCTCCCAAATTTTATGGTGCTTATACAATGTTCAAGCAAGTGGGATTCATGGCCTACCAGTTATCTCTACCCAGTCATTCTAAGTGTTTTCATGTGGGTTTCCCACCAGGTTAAAGCATGGCCCTCTAACTTCAATATAGAAAATGAAATCTTCTTCCCTTCATCTATATGTTGAATGATAAAATAAACATTTGGTTGTTTCAACAAATGATTCAACTTTTTTGCATCAATATCACATTGTTATGGCTTTATTTCCACTTTCACTTCTATATTGAATAGGGATTGTGAAGGGTTAACAATACTTGAATGTGACTAATATTTCTTCGATTCCTTCTATGACTTCTTTCTTTAGATTTCTCGATCTCCTGATTTTCCCTCCAATTTGATATTTGAGTTAGAGTCTCCATCATCTCCTAATCGTCCAAGCTTACTTTCTATAGCCACCATAAGGAGGTTCATATTGCAACTAATGTCAAAACATTATGATTCCAACCACTCAAATCTCTCTTTTGTTGGATCTCAAGGGTTATTATATGAACAAACTTGTCCACCATGGCTAGGGTTTCTATGACTTCTTGTTAAGTCGATTCCTAGATCTTGCAACTTCCTAAAAACACCCAAAAGAAAAATCTTCTATGATACCAATGTGATTTGTAAACTATTGTGGATATTCCACTATACAATTTAATCACAAAAAGTCTAATACATACCTAAAATATTTATTATTATGTTTATTTTTCCTTTAGATTTCCAAAATATTTAGTTACTGATTTTTCCACTTGTGAATGAAATAGATAAATTGTGTAAAGTAGATAATAGTAAAATACAATATCACCATCGACTCTGGATTGAATCCCTAGGGGATGAGAAAGGCTAGGGTTAGGTTTACTACTTCTTCGGTGCACTTGGCTGCCCCTGTAGGGGCTTAGTGACTCCGTCCAAGGGAGGGCCATGAGGCTCCTCCTACAACGAAGCAATGACACATAGAAACAACGAAGGGGGTTCCAGGTGCCCCACATTCGAGCCTCCCCCATATCTGCGTTCACAACTACTATTTGATGGAAAATTCAAGGAAAAAGAGATGGATATCGATTAAGGGAAAATATCAGCATCAACAAGTGCGTCACAGCCATGGCTACCTGGAAAATGCATTCCCCAGGCACCACAAGCCCCAAAATATATCATAATCACACCCCAGATCGAGGAACAAAAGAAATACATGAGAGACTATTCCTTAGTGGGAACATTTTTAGGGCTTTGGCCCTCTAAACGTGAACTGGTAAAATGGATACATCAATGGTGGAAGCCCAAAGGACATTATGATCTACAACTGGGCTCCAAGGAATTCTTCAACATAATCCTACATAACTTAGAGGACATAAATCATATTTTTGATGGAGGACCATATTTATTCAACTTGACGAGTCTCTTCTTGAGATTCTGGACTGAGAAATTCATCCTTGAAATGGAGGACTTCATGCATGCCCTAGCATGGATAAGGTTGTACTCCCTGTCGCAGGAGTTCTAGTTGGAAGAGGTATTGACCGACATTGGAAACACCATTGGCATGTAGGTCAAATCCTCAAAGGTTGTTGGATTACTGAGAGGGGGGGTGAATCAGTAATAGCTTAATTATAATCCTTTTTCTTCAAATGTTATATCAATGTAGAATTATTATCCAATAATGAGCAATAAGAAATAGACAATCACACACATACATAGTACACCAATGTTTTACGTGGAAACCCAAATAGGAAGAAAACCACATAATGCTTTTTCTTATATGACTTGAAGAATTACATTCATTGGAAGCACCAACTTCCTTTGTTTTCCAGCTACAACTGGAAGGAGGCTCCAACCCCCTAGTTTCTCAGGCTACAACCTGAGGGAAGCTCCAACTCCCAAATTCTCTGGCAACAACCAAAAGGAGGATACAACCACCTGTCCTTTCCCTGTCCAACCACCCTAAAGTAGAAGTAGAATGATGGAACCAATGTCACACTATCACTGCGAGATATACCATTGTAAACCTGTACCAATAAATCTGAACAATTCATCAACCATGCATCAACCTGTACCATAAACAAGTGCATCAACCATGCACCAACCTGTACCAAACAACCTGTAATCAACCTGTACCATAAAAAAGTGCATCCAACCATGTACCAAGTATGTACCAATCATGTGTCAACTACTCATAAACTATGACTCATCAATATGTACCAACATCATCAACTATACACCTGATGTATGTGCCAACTCATCAACTACTTGTCTCAACCATGTACTCAACATGTACCTCAACCAAAAGCCCTCATCAATTTAATCATGGAAATATGATTTGTAGCTATCTAATAGACTTGGTGTATATGATCAAATTCCTGCAAACCTTCCTTGACTTTAAGAACAAGAGACTTGCATTTTCATCAAACGTTTCTTTAGTCTCACATGCCTAGTTTTGGATTAGTCAACAACCCTAAATTGAAGTAATCATACCTTTGTACTTGTAATGTATAGATATATGAAACTAATACACAATGTTATTCAGTGTGCTTTTTGAAATTCCCCCAGGTTCACTACTTGGAACCTCTCAGAAAAGGATTTATAACAAAAATTGCATACCTTATTGAATTTTGGCTTATTCTAGAGAGAAACCTTGTAAAGTGTTCCCTACACGTAATATTTGTTGAATTGAACTGAAAATGTTACACAGAATAATACGGTCGATACCCTAACCAAAAAATTTGGTTTCACTGAATTCAGATCTGTTATGAAGAATTTATGACGTGTTTATCCGAAACACTTATTTTTGACTAGTTTCAGGACTAGACACAAACCCTATTTTCCACGGAGTGTAACTCCAAATATACAATGACCCACAAGCAAAATTGTTTACCAAATCTACTTGGATATGTTTTTATCAATGGCATAGCAATTTCACGGTCTGGATCATTACATAAAAAAAGTTATAGAGAAAACGGTGAGATGACCTGTAAATAACATACCTTAGAAAGCACTATCAAAAGAATTTATTCTTCCTTGCATTTCGGCCTTCTTTTCTTCACCTTCCCTCAGAATTTCATCTTATATATCCTTGGTTATCTCAGACACCTATATATATTCATTATGCTCAAGTGTGATTAAAATGAGAGAGCCTAGCCTCTTATTTATACTCTCCAAGTAGCTTCCTTAAAAACATCTTCTAGGTCACTTTGCCCACTTTCCTTATTTTAGGGTTAACCCACTTTTAATTTCTCCATTAAATTTAATATTTAAATATTTTATTTTGTATTCACATTGAATTATATTACACTCATCACTTCAATTTATTATTTACCTTTTGAAATTCCTTAAACCACTTTGACTACTTTGACCTTTTGGGGCTTCTAGATGACATGTGAGGGTCCTCCAACTTCATAAGGCCATAACTCTCAAACCGTGAGGAGTTATTTGACGTTCCACATACCCACATAAATGGTATGACATGTAATATCCATATATAATAGTATTATCTGAAAATATATCATAACACATACCATTACCCATCAAACAAACTTGGGTCCATTACCCAAACCTGGGGTCTCCAATTTCTCATGGCCATAACTCTCTAACCGTGAGGAGTTATGTGATGTTCTACATACCACTGAAAATGGAATGAAAAGCACTATCCATCTAGGATATTTTCCCTGACAAATTCAATGTCCTTCATCTCATTATTCCATAATTAAGCATGGGTTCTCTTACTCCGCAAAGCGTGCTCCCATGAGGGATTTCACCATAAGGGGGCCACTTTGGAGTTCATCCATATTTACTTCTTATCAACCATGAAAAAACAATAATGATTCATATTTACATCAAACAATATTGGGTCCATTACCCAAACCTTTATGTTATGTGGATTTCTTCAAGGGTTGACATCAATGACAACCAACCTTAATCAACAATCTCCCCCTTTGCCATTGATGGAAACACTATGATGCAATAATGAAATCATATCACTCATGCTCCCCCTGGAACCATGCCTCTGTCCTCTGCATTTGATAAATCTCTCCCCCTTTGTCATCATTTGCAAAGGTATCTTTCCATCTGGGGTTGCTCCCCTTGACTGAACTATCCTCTTATGGTGCTTCCTCGTGTTCATCTAAGACATATAAGATAAGCATTCAAAAAGCATTCAAGAAACATACATTTTGGAGTAGAAATAACTCCAAGTCTTTGGCGAATATATTCAAAGGCTTCCCGTGGAAGTGGTTTTGTAAATATGTCTTCCACTTGTTCTTTTGTGCCCACATACTCAACTCTGATGTTGTTTTCTGCAACCTGTTCCCGTAAAAAGTGATACTTGATTGGAATGTGCTTTGTCTTGGAGTGAATCATCTGGTTTTTTGAGATACTGATAGTTCTTGTATTATCAAAATATATTGGAATGGGCTCATCATACTTAACCTGTATATCTGCCAAAGTTTGTTTCATCCAAAGAACCTGTGTACAACATGTTGATGTTGCAATATAATCTGCGTCGGCTGTAGATAGAGATCTTGATGATTGTTTCTTGTTTATCCATGATACTAAACAATCACCCAAGTAGAACGTTGTTCCATTGGTGCTTCATCGGTCATCAATAAAACCTTCCCAATCTGCATCTGTGTAGGAAATTAGTGATATATCCTTTCCTTTTAGATACCATAGCCCAAACTCTTATGTTCCTTTGAGATATCTGGAAATCATGTTCACTGCTAATACATGTGATTCCTTTGGTGTTGGTTGAAATCATGCCACCTTTCAAACTGCCTGCATTACATATGGTCTAGATTCTATCACATATAATAGGTTTCCAATCATTGACCTATATTGCCTTTGATCTGTAGACTTCAAATCATCATCTTTTCTCAACTTGCAACTGGTTTTCATGGGAGTGATAACTGGTTTGCAATCTTCCATTCCAAACCTCTTTAGAATTTCTATGATATACTTGGTTTGAGAAATAAAAATTCCTTGGTTGCTTTGATGTATCTGAAGTCCCAGAAAGAAGGATAGGTCTCCAAGTAGCGACATTTCAAATTATTTATGCATATCTTTTGCAAATTTTTGTCTTAACCTGTCATCATCACTACCAAAAATAATATCATCAACATAAACTTCAATTAATAAAATATTACCTTGACTTACCTTGATGTAGAGGTTGTTGTCTACACTTCATTTTTTGATCCCTGCCTGTTGCAGATACTTATCCAGTCTAGAGTACCATGCTCTAGGATCCTATTTTAGACCATACAAGGAATTTTTTAATTTACACACATAATCTGTGTTCTTTGACAACTGAAATCCTTCTGGTTGTTCAATGTCGACTTTTTCTTCAATTTCCCCATTCAGAAAAATCTTGATTTTACGTCCATCTAATATACTTTAACATTTTTGGAGCATGCATAAGATAAAAGAAAATAGATTGCTTCCATTCTGAAAACTGGGGCAAAAGTCTCTTCAAAGTTGATTCCTTCAATATGAGCATATCCTTTACATACCAATCTAGCTTTGTTCCTTGTAACATGTCCATATTCATTCAGTTTATTCCCCAAAACCCATTTTGTGCCGATCACATTCTTATTTTTTGGTCTTTGAACCAATTCCCAAGTGTCATTTTTCTCTATTTGATCCAATTCTTCATCCATGTTTCTATTCCAAAATTCATCCTTCCTGGCTTCTTCAAAACCTTTTGGCTCAATTGTAGATAAGATTGCTAGGTGTGTTTGTTCTGGTGAATGGATTTTTCTTCTAGTCTCAACTCCTGCATATTTGTTTCCAATAATCTAATCTGAAGGATGATTCTTCTATACTCAGTTTCTATGTGTCTTTGGAGATACTTGTTGAACTCGATCTTTTGTTTCTATCTGATTCTCTTCATTTTCCTCTTCTACTTCATCTTCTACTTTTTCTTCGAAAATTTGTTCCATTGATTTGTTTTCTTCCTTTGAATCTGGTCTACCCGTTTCATTAATTGTTACATTGATTCTTTCCACAACTTTGTTTAATCTTAGAATGTAACACTTGTATGCTTTCCTTGTACATGAGTAACCAACAAGTATTCCTTTATCCACACGATAGTCAAACTTTCCCATTCTTCCATCTTCTCTTTAGATGTAGCATTTTCTTCCAAAATCTCTAAAGTTCTTCACATTTGCTAGTCTTCGTTTCCATAGCTCGTAGGGACTTTTATCAGTGTTGTTTCTGAGCATTACTTAGTTTTGAATGTGAAATTATGTATGCACTTCCTGTGTCCAAAATATATCTGTCAATTTGGAATCCATTATCATTGTTCAAGCCATTTCCTATACTGTCATGTTCTTTCTTTTAACAACTCCATTCTATTGAGGTGTCCTAGCAACGAAGAATTTCCTTTTTATTCCATGACTGGTGCAGTAGTCCATAAATTCCTTTGAAGTGAACTCTCCTACATTATCAAATATCAAGCATTTGATTCTTGAATCCATCTCATTTTCAACCATTTCCTTGTAGATCTTGAAGTTTTCAAAATCTTCTAACATGTTCTTGAGAAATCAAACTGCAATCATTCTTGTATAATCATCAACTAATAACATAAAATATCTCTCACCTTTTAAGCCCTTTGTTGTAGTTGGTACAACTAGATCAGTATGCACAATTTCCAATGGTCTTGTTGTTGAATATTCCTTTGATTTGAACCTGGTCTTTGTTTGCTTTCCTTGTTGATAATGCTTGCATAAAGTGCTTGTTGGTTTCATGATCTGGGGCATTTCTCTGTCTGCTTCTCTTTTGCTGACTTTGACAAGGTTATCAAAATTCATGTGACCCATTCTTATGTGCCATAGCCAACTTTCATCTACCTTTCCTAGAAAACACTTTTCATTTCCAATTTCACTTAACACATATATGTTGTTTGAAGTTCTTCCAGTTGTACCGACCAATTTCCTTAAACCTTATTTTCTTATATCAAACTTTTGTGAATCAAAAATAACTTTATGACCTTGGTCACACATTTGACTCGCACTTAGAAGATTATGTTTCATATCTTCTACCCATAGAATATTTTGTGCCTTTTCATTCTTGTTCCCAATTCAGACTGTTCCTTCTCCAATGATTTTGGATGAATTCTCATTTCCGAAGGAGACTGATCCACTTCTTTCCTTTCACAATGTAATAAATTTTTTTTTATCACCTGTCATGTGTTTTGAACACCCACTGTCAATATACCAACTGCATTTCTTCTGCATAGCTATTAGAGAAATTGTGCATTCTTCATTGCTATATTGATATTGCTTTCTTATCCATGTTGTTTTATGAGGTTCCTGTCTGTGACTGTTGTTATTTTGTTGATGTTCTTTAGGAAGGACTGTCATTTTGCAATCTTTGGCCACGTGTCCAAAATTGTTACATTTGTAACATTCCACTTCAGTGCTCAAGGATTCAAACCTATTGTAAATTCTTCTTTGTGTTTCACTAGGTCTTCTTGAATAACCCCTTTGTGTATGACTCTCAAAGTTGTTATTGTTCTGGTTGTTAGCTCTGCAATTTACATCTTTATGTCCAAAATTATTACATGCATAACATAAACCAAAAAATATAGTTTGATACTTGGGAGTTGAAGATCTTCTAAAAGGAGGTGCTCTTATGAATCCTTATTCTTCTTGAGGCCTATCTGTCTGTTGTTGATTCTAAAATCTAAATCTTCTCGGTGGAGGAGTGTCCCTGTAATCTTGTTTGCATATCTTCTTGTCCCTTGTGATTGTTTCTGCATAGATTTTTTGATTTGTTTATTGCTCTGTTGTTTTGGAGCTTGATCCCTTTTCTGTCTGATTGTATCCAAGTCCAGACTTGTTAATATGATATTTTTGACTGTTGATAATGTCATCCAAAACTTTTGAACTATTCTGCATATTTTTCTTTTGAATATCCTTTCTTAATGTGAAAATCTTTGCTTCTAAGTTTCCGATGATCCTATCCTTTTCTTCTAGCTGTTCTTTGAGTGCTTCTTCAATTTTTTTATCTTCTTCTATTTGAACCTTCAATTTTGTGATCATTTGTTCTATTTCTCAAGTGCCCTTTTTCTTGTCTAGTTCTGCTTGTAGTTTCTTGTTTTTCTTCTTTTATCTTCTAATAACTTCTATGGCACACATTAATTCTTCTCGATAGTCAAATTTTGCCTCTTCAATTTATTCTTCGGCTTCTTCATATTCTTCTTCGGAGTCTTCTTTGTCAGAGTCTTTTACTACCATGAATAGAACTCTTCTTGTCTCACTGTCATTGAATTCATCTTCATCTGATGATGAAATGTCTTCTTTGGTGTATAATCTTTTCTTGAAAAATTTCTTTGTATTTTTTTTTCCTTTATATGTGTGTTTTCCTTTTGAGTAACCTTCATCATTTCTCTTTTTCTTATGAGGACATCTATTAGAAAAATGACCAATACCATCACAATTAAAACAAATTAAAGGGAGCTTACCTCTATACCTACCATTGGTTCCCTTGTTCAATATTTTGACAAAGTTGACCACTTCTTCATCATCTTCCGAGACGTCACTGCTGTTGCTATATTCTTCTTGTTCCTTTTTCTTTTTCTTTGATCTTTTGGATTCTTTGAAGGCTCCTTCTTTTACATCTAGATTTCTTTGTTCAGTTCTCATCTCATATGTTGTGAATATTCCATGTAGTTCGTCCATGCTTATTGAGTTTAGATCTAATCTTTCTTCTAGTGTTGATATTCTAGGGTTGAATCTCATAGGAAGAGATCTTAGTACCTTTTGAACAATTACAGATTCTTTGATTTCTTCTCCCAATCCTATGATTGCATTCACTGTTTCATCGACTCGTAATAAGTAGGATGTGATATCTTCATCTTCCTTCATTTTTAGTTGTTTGAATTGACCTCTGTAAGTTTGAAGCTATGTTGCTTTGACTTTTGAGTCTCCTTCATAAATATTTCGAAGCTTGTCCCAAATCTCTTTAACATATTTACAATGTGCAACTTTGGTGAATACCGTATCATTGAGACCATTCAAATGTGCATTTTTGGATTTGGAATTATTCTCACCAAGTTTCACTGCTTTGTCATTTGTTGGTGGAACTGTTGGTGCTATGTATCCATCTAGAATTGATTGCCAAACTTGAAATCCATGTGACTGTATATATGTATTCATCCTTATGCTCCAAAAAGAATACTCATGTCCATAAAACTGTGGTATTCCATTTTTATACGAGTTGGTACTCTCCATGATCTACCCTTTAGTGGTTAAATTGATTTTTGAAGGAACCTGCTCTGATACCAATTGTTGGATTACTGAGAGGGGGGGTGAATAAGTACTAGATTAATTATAATCCTTTTTCTTCAAATGTTATATCAATGTAGAATTATTATCCAATAATGAGAAATAAGAAATATACAATCACATACATACACAATACACCGGTGTTTTACGTGGAAACCCAAATCGGGAGAAAACCATGAAATGTTTTTTTTTATATGTCTTGAAGAATTACATTCATTGGAAGCACCAACTTCCTTTGTTTTCTAGCTGTAACTAGAAGGAGGCTCCAACCCCCTAGTTTCTCAAGCTACAACCTAAGGGAAGCTCCAACTCCCCAATTCTCTGGCTACAACCAGAGGGAGGATACAACTACCTGTCCTTGCCCCATCCAACCGCCCTGAAGTAGAAGTAGAATGATGGAACCACTGTCACACTATCATTGTGAGATATACCATTGTAAACCTGTACCAAAAAATCTGAACCATGCATCAACCATGCATCGACCTGTACCTCAACCTGTAATCAACATGTACCATAAACAAGTGCATCAACCATGCACCAACCTGTACTAAACAACCTGTAAACAAGTTGTACCAAACAACCTGTAATCAACTTGTACCATAAACAAGTGCATCCAACCATGTACCAATCATGTGTCAACTACTCATAAACTATGACTCATCAATATGTACCAACATCATCAACTATACACCTCATGTATGTTCCAACTCATCAACTACTTGTCTAAACCATCTACTCAACATGTACCTCAACCAAAATCCCTCATCAATTTCATCATCCAAATCTGATTTGTAGCTCTATAATAGACCTGGTGTATATGATCACATTCCTGCAAACCTTCCTTGACTTTAACAACAAGAGACTAACATTTTCATCAGACATTTCTTTAGTCTCACATGCCTAGTTTTGGATTAGTCAACAACCCTAACTTGAAGTAATCATAACTTTGTACCTGTAATGTATAAAGATATGAAACTGATACACAATGTTATCAAGTGTGTTTTGTGAAATTCCTCCAACTGTCACTACTTGGAACCTTTCAGAAAGGAGTTATAGCAAAAATGACATACCTTACTGAATTCTGGCTTATTCTAGAGATCGACCTTGTAGAGTGTGCCCCACACATAATATTTGTTGAATTGATATGAAATTGTTACATAGAACACTAGATAATTTACCCTAACCAACACATTTTGTTTCATTGAATTTGGATCTGATATGAAGAATTTATGTCATTTTTACTCGAAACACTTGTTTTTGACTAGTTTCAGGACTAGCCACAAATCCTATTTTTCACGGTGTGTAACTCCAAAAATAAAACGACCCACAAGATTATTTTTTTACCACGGATACTTGGATATTTTTTCACAATGTCATAGAAATTTCATGGTCTGAATCATTACAAAAAAAACGTTATAGTTAAAATGTTGAGATGACCTATAAATAACATACCTTAGAAAGGACCATCAAAAGAATTTATCCTTCCTTGCATTTTGGCCTTCTGTTCTTCACATTCCCTCAAAATTTCGGCTTAGATATCCTTGTTTACCTCAAACACCTATAGATATTCAATATGCTCAAGTGTGATTAAAATGAGAGAGCCTAGCCTCTTATTTATACTCTTCAAGTAGCTTCCTTAAAAACATCTTCTAGGTCACTTTGCCCACTTTCCTTATTTTAGGGTTAACCCACTTTTAATTTCTCCATTAAATTCATTATTTAAATAATTTATGTTGTATTCAATTTGAATTATAGTACACTCATCACTTCACTTTATTATTTACCTTTTAAAATTCCTTAAACCACTTTGACTACTTTGACTTTTTGGGGCTTCTAGATGACATGTGATGGTCCTCCAACTTCATAAGGCCATAACTCTCAAACCATGAGGAGTTATGTGACGTTCCACATACCACAATAAATGGTATGACATGAACTATTCATATAGAATATTATTATCTGAAAATATATCATAAATCATATTGTTACCCATCAAACAAACTTGGGTCCATTACCTAAACTTGGGGTCTCCAACTTCTCATGGCCATAACTCTCTAACCATGAGGAGTTCTATGACGTTCTGCATACCACCGAAAATGGAATGAAAAGAACTATCCATCTAGGATAGTTTCCCTAACAAATTTAATGTCCTTCATCTCATTATTCCACAATTAAGCATGGGTTCTTTTACTCCGCAAAGCGTCTTCCCGTGAGGTATTTCACCATAATGGGACCACTTTGGAGTTCATCCATATTTACTTCTTATCAACCATGACAAAAAAATAATGAGTCATATTTACCTCAAACAATATTGGGTCCATTACCCAAACCTTTTTGATATGGGGCTTTCTTCAAGGGTTGACATCAATGACAACCAACCTTAATCAATAGAGGCCATGAAACAAGGAAGATACAACTCCTATGCCTGCATTTGTGTTTACCTAAACATCGCCAAGCCACTCCTAGGATCTATTTCCATAAAAGATAATGATGAGGACTGGCTACAAACCATTGACTATGAAGGCATTTCGTTTAGATGCAGAAAATTTCATGAGCATGGGCACCTCTTCAGGGACTGCCCCCTCAACGTAACAAGAAAATGTGGTAACCCAGAAGCCAACAAAAACAAAGAAGGATTCATTAATGTGCCAAGAAGGAATAAACAAGGAGGGCAAAGATAGGTCATTCATGGAAACAAAGATCTGACCACCAACAACCAATATGAGATTTTGCAACACTAATCGAAGAAACTGACCACCTCAGAGGCTCCACCTACAGAGAAAACACCCCTGCAAATATGGAAATGGAAAGTAGAGGAAGCCCAAGATCTGAGACTACCTACCCCCCCACCTTGCTCCAACACTATAGTTGTGGAACAGTAAAAAATTGAGGATGGTGATGCCGAAATGGATTTGGACGAGAAAGAAATGGCGGGTTTTGACCTGTAGCACCTAGAACATGCTTATCAGCACCAAAACATCTATACCATAGCCCTAGACCAGCCGAGAAAAGTCCAAAAGGTCTTCCTTAACTCCTCAGTAGGATCCACTGCCAGAACCAATGTGGTATTGGGAATAGAAGGAAATACGTAGAAGGAACAACGCAAATCCCAAAAAGAGGAAAAGAAAAGGGGAAGGAAATCAAACAAAAAGCTCATTCAAGAGATAGGGAACTTCATGGTTAACTTAGGTCATATCCATCTCATCTTGAACACCTTTCTCCCTGTCCCCTCCCCATCCTCATCATGAAGATTATCTCTTGGAATATAAGAGGACTCAACGACCTTAGTAAAAAAAAGATGCTATGGGACATGATCATAGTAGAGAAAGTAGATATAATGATGTTCCAAGAAAAAAATGTGCCACTGAAGATATGGACAAGGTCCTCCCCTGCTGTTGGAAGCAAGGGAAAGGGATCTACATGGTGGCCATGAGCACAACCGGGGGTCTGGCCCTACTTTGGAATCCAAGCTCAGTCACTTTGGAAATTGTTTTCAGAACTAAATGGTCCATTTTGGCAGCCTACCAACTCCTTGGCTCCAACAAACCAGGCTACCTAACAAACGACTATGGACTTTCCATTTCAAGGGATAAGAAAGCCTTCCTTCAAAACCTGGAGTACTTGTATACCCTAACCAAAGGGAACAAATGGAGTTTGGGAGGATATTTCAATATGATCCGCAATCTGGACGAGAAAAGAGGGGGACCATGTTGTCTAGAACCAAAATCCATGGATTTTCAGAACCTCATAGACAGCTCAGACCTCATCGACACAGAAACCTCAAAAGACATTTTCACCTAGACAAATCAAAGAACCAGATCCCAAAAAATATCTTGTAGGCTGGACTTCTTTCTTCTCTCAGACTCCCTCATGTTGGAAGGCACAACTCTAGAAATGTGCATACTTGACGCCCATGGTTCAGACCGTTGGCCTATCCAACTGTGGCTAGACATACATACCACCCTAGGCAAAAAACCCTTTAGGTTGGAATAGTTTTTTCTTATTCACCCAAACTTTCAACAAAAGGTCCACACTTGGTGGAGGGAGGCGACGGTACCTTACGGTTCCAAGATGTATAGATTCCAGCAAAACCTTAAAAAATTCAAGTAGAAGCTCACGAATTGGAACAAAAACACCTTTGGAAACATATTCAAAGCCCAAAAGCTACTCATGCACTAAATGGGCATTGTACAAATTCAAATCTAGGAGCATGGGATTTTTGAGGACCTCAAAGCTCAGGAAGCAGCAATAAGCCAAAAGCTTGAAGAAAGAAAATCCTAAGAAGAGATCCCGTGGCAACAAAAGTCATGCATCCAATGGCTCAAGGAGGGTGACAGAAACACTAGGTTATTCCATAGGTCTACCATTCAAAGAATACATACCAATCACATCACTCAGCTAATCTCAGATAATGGGAAAACCATCCACTCCCATGATGATCTGGAGGAGGCGATGGTTGCCTACTACCAAAACCTCTTGTCAGAACATCAGAAGGACATAACTCAAGCCATCTCTAGGGTCATGCAACACATACCCACTCTAATCATGAAAGAACAGAATTCTACCCTGCTACAGAAAATCACGCTCGAGGAAGTAGACCAGGCGCTCCAGGACACCCCCAAAGGTAAAGCCCCAGGTCTGGATGGCTCCACCGTTGTCTTCTTCCACCACTTCTGGAAAATGATAAGAGAGGAGGTTTGGGAAATAATTGAATACTCCAGGGTCTCAGGCCAGGTTCTTCCCACCCTCAATGCAACATTCCTCACCCTGATTCCCAAAGAAAAGCTTGTCAACCATCCTAAACAATTCATACCAATCACTCTCTGCAATGTCATCTACAATCTTTTAACTAAGGTTATAGCAAGAAGACTCAAGCCTATCCTCCTCCTTATCATTTCATCAGAGCAATTAGGGTATGTGGAGGGTAAAAAAATATTGGACAATATCATCTTAGAGCATGAAGTTATCCATTCCCTACATAAGACCCATACTCCAGGTATGCTCTTAAAACTAGATATCTCTAAAGATTTTGACAAGATAAGTTGGGAGTATATGCTCTCAATGATCCTTGAATTTGGATTTGACCTCTCTTAGTTTGATTGGATCATGAAACTCACCTCTTTTGCCTTCTTTTCAATCATCATCAATGGTGTCCCTTCTTATCCTTTATCCCCCACCAGAGGAATTAGGAAAGGAGATCTTATGTCCCCATTCCTTTTTATTATCATGGCATAAGTTCTCAGTCAATCCATCCAGGCCACCATAGTAAATGAATCACTGGCAGGACTTCCACTACATGGCATCAATCCTCCGATCTCTTATAGCCAATTTGTCGATGACACTCTGATGATGGGATCCCCTATAGTCATGGAGGCCCACTTCTTCCTTTCCATCCTTCAAACTTAATGTGATGCTTCAAGAATGGACATCAACAAGGACAAATCCCATATATTCTTTTTCAACACTCCAGTTCCGATTCAACGCCACATCTATGAAAATTTGTGTTTTGCTCGAAGCTCCCTTCCATCCAAATATCTAGGCATCCCCCTGTTAGACAACACCCTCTGGAACAGTTCGTGGGAAAACCTCCTCGATTCCTTCTCGAAATGACTCTCCTCTTAGACCTACCATGCTCTCAATCTCCCCAACCACCTCATTCTCCTTAAGTCCATGTTGCAAGCCTTGCCATATTATACCTTCTCATCCCTAGATGCCCCTAACTTTGTCCTTAATGCTATCAAAAACTTCCAAAAAAACTTTCTCTGGCAAGGGCTCAAAACAAGGAAAAAGTTGGTGTTTATCGGTTGGGAAAATCTATGCATACCCAAGGCTCAAGGGGGTCTGGGACTAAGGGACCCTTCAACAATGAACAAAATCCTGAGTGCTAAGATCTTGTGGAGATGGCTGAAAAGGCCTCAAGACATATGGGCCAAGATTTGGAGAAGAAAGTACTCTCCTAACACAAAAGAAACCTCATCATATGGAACATATACAACCCAGGATCCCTAATCTGGACGGCGTCCAAGAAGAATCAAAAACTATTAATCAATCACACCTTCTAGGAAATCTAAAACGGTCAAACAACCCTCTTCTAGAAGGATTCATGGAAATAGTTACCTATCTTGGAGAAAGAGGCCTAGGCTGACACCTTCAGCACCCTAGCTACTCAGGTGGGACTGAAAAAAGTGGTAGACTATTGGAAGGACAATCCAACAGAAACCACATGGAGATGTTGGAAATCTACGGGACATGACCTACATATAGATGCACAGGTGGATCTTCAGCCTTGGCACAAACTAATCAACATGCAAAAGATCCCCATTCTGACAGTCGAGGACATCCTTTGATGGAGAAATTCACCAAGGGGAACCTTAAACATCCAAGAGGCCTATGTTGTCAAGACTTATTCTGATCGCTCCCCCCCGAGGAAAGCTTGGAACAAAATTTGGTCCCTAAAACATTGGCCAAAAATCAACCTCTTCCTTTGGTTGGTCACGCATAAAAAAATTCTCACCTTGGATAACCTTACTAAAAGGGGGTTCATAGGCCAATCCATTTTCCCTCTTTGTAGGGAGGAGGCAGAAACAATTAATAATCTCCTTAACATCTACCCTTTCACTACCCAAGTCTGGGATCAATGTGTGACAATCATGCACACCTTGGATCGGAAAAGGGATAGCATCGGAACCACCATTGAGGAATGGAGAGATGTGGCTTTCTAGTCACTTATTATCAACCGTATATGGAAATTTCTCCAATGATTTATCCTCTAGAAAATATGGAAGGAAAGGAATAGAAGGATCTTTAGGAACGCCAAGCTCCCCTGGAAAAACTACTAGAATCAAAGATGTCAGAACTTCTTGGAAACAATCAAGCTAAAACATTGGACTGAAATAGACCTAAATTGCCCAATTCAGGAACAAATCATCTTGATATATTGCAACTAGAATCCAATTCAACACTCATATCTTTCTCCACGCACTCACTCCATCGGGGAAATCCCCACTCAATGGTCCCCCCCAGATGGTTTTATCAAATTCAAATTTGATGGCGCCTTCAAGGGAAACCCCATGGCAGTCGGATTTGGCATGGTTATCCAAGGCCACCAGGGAAACATTCTTCTCATCACCATGGGAAACTTAGGCCACGCCACAAATAATGTTGCAAAATTATGGGGGCTCACTAGAGGCTTGAAATTGGCCATTGAGAACAACTTCACTAAGCCGATTGTGGAAGGATACTTGCAAATCATTCTCAATCTCTTTTGGAAAATCCTGAATGATGCTGATCTAGAGAAATTTTTTCCATGCTGGTGACTTTCTCATGGTCTCCGGACAATTGAAAAACTTATTCGACCTAATGAGGCCTTCATCCCCTCTCATGTAATGAGGAAGGTGAATCGGATTGCCAACGAACTAGCTAATATTGGAACGAACTCAGAAGGACCAGAGCTACTCTGCCAAGCCTCCATCCACTCAACACAACCCATCCTTCAAAAATGCAAGGATAAATCCCAAGCCATCGATAACTCTTCGGATGGGGTGCCAGTGTAGGAAAAATGTCAATAGAAGAGGACGCGAGGTGGCCAACTGGGCGATGGCCATGTTATAGGAGTGTGTCACACCCTCCCTCCACCCTCATTCATTTAATCCACGATCGCACAGGCCTACGCACCATTACTCTCATTGTACCTAGCCTAAGCTTCCTATCCTATCAAGGTATCAGAGACATGAATTAGAATTGAATCTTATCGTTCATGCTTGAATCCTTCAACACTCTTGACTCCATGACTTCTACCAAGTTCACTCACAGTTGTTCTCTTCCACTGTCGAGACCTCCTGCGATCTGCACTCCTCCTAGCTGCACTTTTGCTATCTATGCTTCACTTTGATGCTTGAAATTCCCCTTAGCGTCCCAGGCATGCCGAAGAAAAGGGGGAAATCCAAGAGCGGCTCCACTTGGACACACAGCCGGCCAGGCATGGTTCTTTGAACCCCGTCTGCACAATATCCTAGCTCATCACCTTCTTCACCTTCCTCTCCATCTTCTCAGTCGTAGTCTGGACAAAGTACCAATAACCTCTCATCCCTCTCCTTGCCCTTCGCAAGCAGGTTGGAATGGTTTTCCATATCTGAAAATTCCTTGAGTTTTAACTCGGGACCCTCATACAATTTGGCTTCCACCTCGCTGCCACTTCCTCCAGTTCCACCCAACTTATCGGCGAGCGCACTAGTCCAACCAAATATTTCCACCAGTCATTTTTACCTTGGATTGAAACCAGAATTCCTTAGACCTCAACCAAGGCCTCATTCCTTCTATGACTTAGTACTAGGCTCACAATTGCAGTACAACCTTTCAATTCTGTAAGAAATGGTCTCTGAATTACGGCAAGGACTGGATGACTTGTAGTTTCTAATGGAACTCCTAGATGGGAAGACTTCAATGCTCCTGTAATTTCTCTCAAGTCTGCAGGGGGCATGACTCTCAACACCAAGAGAGGGCAATGCCATAGGGGGTAGAAATGAGTACTACACAAGGGTTGGAGGAGAAGAAGACATGGGGGTTGGAGGCGATGATGACATAGGTGCTACCATGCACGAGCCCATGGAGGAGGGAGGTACAATTATCGAAGAGAAAGGGGTTGGAGGCGACGTCGACACAGGAGATTCCATGCATGAGCCCATGGAAGAGGGGGGGACAATGGTCGAAGAGGAATGGATTGGAGGTGACGTCGACATAGGCATGACCATCCACAAGCCCATGGAGGAGGGAGGGACAATGGTCAAAGAGGAAGGTGTTGGAGGTCACGTCGACACAGGCATGGCCATGCACGAGCCCATGGAGGAGGGAGGGACATTGGTCGAAGAGGAAGCAACACCAACCGTGGACCCAATGACCAACACCACCTCTGTGGACACATGGCCTTTCTACAAGCCCACCACATGACCTACCCAGGTGTCTTCATGCTATATTAGTGAATTGTCTGCATTTATTGCTTCTTCATAGGATATATGATCATATTATGTATGTTGTTTTTATATCAAGGTTGGTTGAAAAACCGATTCAGTCTCACACAGGGGACTGGAACTTTTATGTTTAATTTTATGTCATTCTAATACTGGGGCCTTAAGACAATGGGATTTACTTTAACCGGTGGCAGAACTAGTTTCCCTCTGGGGAAGTTTAGTCCCTACAGTCTGAAACTCATGATGATACTGTAATTCTTGCTTTTTGAAGAATTTTTATATAAATCTTACTTATAAAAAGAAAAATACAATATCACCATCCACAAATAAAAGAACTATATGACATGGGAATCCCAATACATAAAAAAACCCAACTATAAGGTGAGGCTACTCTTGTTTCTTTTCTTTGGTATAGAAATGATGCAAGTACAAAGAAAGAGGCACTCTTTTTTAATTTTCCTTTGATCGGTGGCCTATATGGTTGCTACATAATCTCTTCTACTCTGTTATGCTCACAAAGTACCACTCTTTGATTTTTTTCTCAACTATGGAACATGATACAATGCAAACAAATGGAGCCCCTTCTCCTCCTATTGGCTAGGTATTTAACATAGCTCGATAGCCATCTAGGGATAGGATTTTGACTACCTCAATGTCCCTCAATCGTGATAATTTTTTGGACCTTATATAAGCTTATTGAAACTACATATGTTTCTAGCCCCATATGTAGGAGTAATGGGGGATAATGTTTCATCCTCTCATACCATTGTGGTCAAGACAGTTTTTCAACTTCTAGGACGAATAATTTTTTCATACAAACTTTCACTGATACATGGTCTGAACCGTTGGAAAGGTCTCAGAGTGTATAATACCATCAAGGGGTGGGGGGGTGCACAATGTTTGTACACTAGAACCCCCCCAAAAATCATTTGATTCCTTAAAATGGCCCTATAAGTTTTCAAACCTCAATTTTCCAAACTGGGACCTACCACTAAAATGGCCCTACAAGATGAATCCTCCAAAATTTTCCACTCTAAAAGGATCGATATAGATGAAGAAAAATATAATGATCCAATCAAGATCATTAATATGATAATTAAATTTGATGTACATAAATGAATAAATGAATGATGACATACCTCTGATACACATTGTTGTTGGGATGCATCCTCCCATGATGCAATTATGTTCATTTCTTTTACCATCTCCTTGTACACTTTTTTGGACATCCCTATCGACATGCATTGGCTTTCCCCTTGTTTTTATCTTGTAGTTTTCATAATCTTCCAAAAAAATGAAAAGAGCATAATATTGTTTTTTAAATGGACAAGAAAGTAAATGTAGAAAAACAAATTGATTTGGTAATTACTGGAACATATTATAGAAAAATGTGTTTACTAATAATACATTTTACATGATTATTTTTTTTTATTATAAGTTTTCTCTTTTGAAAGTCTTGCGAGTCTCATTGACCATGGCTCCAAAAATGCTTCATTTAATGTACCTATAACCTAATTCTTTGAGTCATTATATTTATTTTTGTATTGTAAGTGGAAAGCATGTCTATATGTTCTTTCCACTATATTCCTCAAAGCTCTGTAAAACAATTTCCCCCTCTCATTAACTTCAAGCATCACTCCAAATGAACGAATGACCAAACCATAATCATGATTTACATCCATACGATTTTTTTCCCTCTTAGGATTCCATTCCCTCACTATCGGTCCTTGCATAACATTTAAAACATATGAAATCAAGTGTTTAAAAGTTGTTAGGAAGTAATGTTCAAAAATTCATTTTTAGTAAAAAAGTCAAAGGAAAACTTAATGTTGATTACCTTTCAATCCACATGTTTCCTCTTTTTGTAACATTTCCAGAAATCTTTTACATTCTTTTGCATTCATATTGCAAACAATCTTATCAAGTTTCTTCAAGTTTTTTCTCTACATGACATGCATTAACCAATACACATCATTAATTTAAACTTACAAATATTTCAACTATATTTAATTTTTAATAAAACTTAAATAACTTGCCTCCCTCTCTTCTTGGGATGAGATACCATTGCACTCATTGAAATACGATGTTTTATTTGAACTTGTATCAACCATCTTGTATACAAAAAAATCAGGTAGCATCAACAATAAAAATTATGGAATTTTTATATAATTTAGTATTATGAAGTGCATCATTAAACATAATGCCTTGGGGAGTCAAACATATACATGCACCAATGTGTAATATTAGTCATTTTTCACTGCTAACCATTAAGCATATGATACTAAAATCAATATTATTTATATATTTTTACCAATTGATGATTTTAACAAATATATGCACCCCAGTGGTATTTTCTATAAATTGATTATCGGGTCACTACCTCTATACAATGCACCCCCATGCAATTTTCTAGTAAAGTGCACACCGCATATCAAGGAATTGGTTTTTTGATAAAAACATTGAAAATGAAAGGGTTGAAATGGCTTTGGATCTGATGCAGTGAGTAGTACCATTTCAATAGATACCAAATGCCCCATATAAAACTAAATAAACCCTATATAACTCTATTGATTAAAAAAAGAGGGAAACCAAAAGAAAAAAACAAGAAATATATGGCTTCAAATGCCAAATGTAACTATGAAATCCTTTTACTTTATTTTCAACATGCATTGAAAATAGTTTGAATAAAATACAAAACTATTGAAATGATTAGTAGAATGAAATCACATATGTGGGATTTCCGAGTAGAATGAAATCACACACCTAAAATTTCTTCTGTACATATTTGTATGTTCCCTATGGATACCTTCCAAATATGGATCGTCAAATATATCCACTCCAAAGTCTTTGGTGGTAAATATCTCTTCCACAAATATTCCCTCTAATTTTTTCCAGAAAATGAAATGATGGATAGTGTTTTAATTTATAAACAAATACATTTTGAAAAATGAAATTCCCTCTCTTTTTTTTCGCCATGTTTTTTCACTATATATACCATATCGGTGTGCTATAAAGTGCACAGATACACTTTGTATGTAGAAAAACTTAGTAAAATATATATTTTTTAAATTTCATTTTGTTTTCAAATCAGTGTGCCACACAAATTAATGCCTCGTGGTACATATATATGAAAAAATGCACCGATACCAATTTTATCGACAAAATAGAAATGACAACCTCTGCAATTAAAATATATAGATATTTTGGTTTGTGGATGTTCTAAAAGATCGTCGTTTAGTGTGTTTCATAGTATAGTGCATTTATGTGTTATATATAATGTTGCATCAATGTGTAGGAAAATAATTAAAAGCACCGATAAATTTTAATATCAAACGGATGCATGTTGTAACATACCCAACCCACAACATAGCAGCATCACTTTCATAATGAACATTAAAACATAAAAAAAAATTCTTACTAATTTCCTGTAGCTTACCAACTATAGATCACACACAAATTTAGCCATGTTGACTGATACCACAGTTCTAAAAGAATATAACATCATATATTAAAACATGAATGCAAATTCTCAAGCAAAAAACAAACACACAAAATTCATATAAACCATTTACATGACGAAATATCATAATAAACACAATAGAGAACTTATATGTCAATATATAACCAACCGACTACATACAAAGGCTCAACCTACCAGGCATGGGCATTTCTATTCATTTTCTATCAACAACAAGACACCAACAAGTTGAGGCTATGAGTCCATCAGGAGATTCATCCCTCTGGCTATCCATTATTCACACACAACATCCCCAAAACCTAGGCTCCTCTTTGTTCCCCGCAAACTACAAAACCCAAGGAATGGGATTCCCCTTCACTACACACAGTCCCTCAAGCCTTCCCACTTTCCGATGGACCCAGGAATAGAGGCAATGATTATTGTACCCTTGGTATCCTACTTTACTTGTCAACTCAAGGTTTGTACAAAATTAATAGGTTCTATGCACTGTATTTTCAGTTTGCAATTTTCATAGAAATGGTTCTAAAAAGGATGAAAGGTTGTGTATGTGTAGGAAATCAAATGACAACAAGCAGTTCTAAATTAATTGCTTGAAGGAAACACACCAAATTGAAAGTGCATGAAAATAACTTATTATACTGCATCAAATATTATTGAATCAGGAAAGATAAACAAAGGAAAAATATGAATCTAATATGAAATTATGACAAAGAATAGTGATACAAGTAAAGGGTGTGAATTATCACAGAAAACTTATAATGGAACTAAAACTACACTAATGAAAAAGCAAAACCATCTAATTATTTGATCATTATCAATATGAATGTCAGTTTATTGTTTATTGATGCTTTCAGGAAAATCAATACTAAGCTAAGTCAAAATATGAAGCTAAAAAAGACCTACATGAGATTTCTATAGAAACTGTGCATTTCTAGAGGATCTGTAAAGTTTCTACAAGATACTCCTATAGGAGGAAAAATGAAGTCTAAAAAGGTAGTGAAAGTCTTGTAAATCATTGAAAAATGTATAATATAAAATAAATGAAGTGAATCTATGTTTCTTATCCTTGGGAGGCACTTAGGGGTGCTCCATAAGGTTATTGAATGTTTCTACATGATGTTGCTACAACTGGCCAGTTAGTCAAAATCCTTAACAAAAAATGAAATTTATCACACAAAGATAAATATAACTTTAAGATAGAATGGAACATTATCTAAGAAACAACTGCTATGCATGAAATATACAGTAATAGTAAAAATGTTCCTTGATCCCTCTTGGATGTGCCCTACCTAAGAAGCATAAGGAACCTAGAAAGAACTCTTAATAAACTAAAGGAAAAAACTTTTTATTCATAAATCTCAGCAGTACCTCTGTAATATCAAATCTCTTAGTCTTTAACAAAAAATCTTGTAGAACAATTCCATACAATGCTTTTCCAAAAATTCATCATATCTCTCTCCTAGACTAAAGGCCTATATATAACTAGGAAGTTTGAGTTGCCTTCCTAAATCAAGGAGAGTGATGATTCAATGAGGGATATCATCCCTTTACATCTGTATTATTGAACTGTTGTTGATCAGAAGTGGTAATAAATGCACATGGAGTGCTCTTGGATGTAGGTGTAGATAGTTTTCCTTGATCTTTGGCTAGTATCCCATTCAAGGAGACAAAATCCCCTATTTTTAAGAGGTTGGCACTCTTGACTCCTACAGTTCAACCTAGTTGGTGGAACACATATATTTTTCCAAAAATATTATTGCAAAAAGGTATATTAAACACAAAAATACACCTCAATCATAAATTCATCAAATGAGATACAAAAATACTCATGACTGATTATTGCATATGGTAAAAAACAAACATAAGATTTATTTTTTGGTGAAAAAATATGTCAAAGATGAGCCTTTAGAATATACAATAATGAGGCTCATCATCATCCCCTAGATGAAATATTGCACACCCTTTGTGCAACCAAAAAATTGTCTTCCTAATTTCACTGTTTTTGTTGCTATTCTATACTTTGTTTTTGCTCAATAGAGTGTAGTTATTCATTACCTTGTTGTTCATGTTGTTCCTATTATTGTCTACTGAATTATTCTTTCATTTCCTAAGCTATGTACTTGGTGAAAACTTAATAATCATGGCATGCTTTATCTTTCACAATGCTAGTCCAATCTTTCACAATGCTAGTCCAATCATGGTCAACTGTAGGAGCTATAGGGAGAGGGAGTGGAGGGATCATCCTGAGCCCAATCTAATTAGTTCTCATCCTCCTTAAAATTTATTTATACCATGGGGTTTGTTGAGCCTCTAAATTGACATCCCCACTACCCTATAATACTCCTCATATATACCTTTTTGGCTTACCTAAGCTTGGATAAATGACAAAGAACATTACCATTAGCCATTGATGAGGTTATAAGGTAAAGTATAATTAATTCATGCATTTTTGTGCTTTATTGAGCTAGGATACTAAATGTTTCATGTACTAATGTTTTAATTTTCCACGTGTAACATTTGACTTCTAAATGAGACTAGCCTTTCTGTACCATCTCAACCATCTAGCACTTATGCACCAGATTTCCACTGTCTGAATCCGGTACCAAGTGCACCTTCCATTCAGATTTAGTACTAAACCATCCACTGTCGCGATTCGGTACCAACGGCCGCAGACTGTTCTAGTCCGATACCAACCACTTGCATATTGTTCGGATCCAATACCATTTACCGAATCTCACCTGTCACAATCCGGTACCAATACAAGAAGCAGAATATACCAAGTTTAGCTCCAGATCGTGCCCAAGATAATTGTTAGATGTTTGTTGAATCATCAAAGCTCTAGCAAGGTTATGTTAAGCTAGTTTGTTTATTTGCTTCATCCTCATACACTTCATGTCATGAGGATGAAGATTAAAATATGTAACCAAATATATAAATTTGATAATTGACTGATTTGCTAAAGATTTCACCTCCTTATGTTTCAAGACTAAGACTATTTAAATAGTCATGGCAAGGATGGTGGAGGTAGTAGAGAGTTAGCATAACACAGTATGTGAATCAGTGTTACATATTGCAGAACAGGTTTTGAGTTGAAGTTTAATAGAAGGATTTCAATTATTTCCAGGTCTTGATCATTTATGAATGAATGTGAGTTGAGTTGTTAGCATAGTTTGATTCTATGTTTTAAAATTTGAGAAAGAGGAATGTGTGGATTGAAAGAAAGATTATTGTAGACTCTAGTCATTGACCTGTTGAAGTGACAAGGGCCCACCTCCCAAAAAAGGTCAGAATCCTTATAGATTAGTGTTAGTAGTTGATTTCAATAGTATAAATGTTAGACTAGCTGAAGCTTTGATCTTTTCAGATGATAGCAGTATAGTTCAGTTTAGGTTTCAATTGCTTAGAGATATTTTTGCATATGCTCTGTTTCTATTTTTATGAATTTGATTTCATTTCATGGACATAAATGTTGGCAGTAGTAGTCAGACATATCTGAAGGAGAGCTAGTAAAGTTCACAACAACACATTGTGAACCACAACATACTCAGTATATTTCCTATTGAACTACCCATGCTATGTCTTGATGATTGATGTGTGATTTCCCTTTCAAAAGTGTGATTGCATAGTTAGTTTTTTGGGTCATATAATAGAGTTGATCTATCAAAATAAATCCATCTCATACTTGCATGTGCCATAATGGAGTAGATATCCTCTCTGTGAAAGACAACCAAAGTGTGTTTTGATTTGCTAGTTTGTTTTATTTCCAGCATGCATAATCTAGAATAGTTATATACTCATGACATTAGAATTATCTTTCTTACTGCTGTCTTGTAACTCTTTTGATTACAAATCCCATATTGATAATTAATGAGTGCATTATATTACACATATAAGTTAGACAACATTTTGGCATCGTTGCCGGGGAGTTGCAAACGGTAGGAAGTGATTTTTAGCTTAGATTGTTTGCATATTTTTTGAATGATTTTAAAGGTTGCTTGAGGGAGGAGGATAAAACATTTAAGACGTGAGTGAAGAGCCATGCGGCCACTAGAGTGGGGTTCTCCAAAGCCAGGTTTCCTTCTTACCTTTTAGATAGAATTAGGATGTCAATTCAGTTAAGAATCAATTTCCATTTTATGTATAGATGTAGAGATAATAAGGGTAGATTTGTAATCTCTAAAGATTCAAAAACAACCCCCCAACTAATCCAACTGACACTGGTGCAAGAAAAATTCCACCAGGAGAAAGTTCAAGGGGAGCCAGCGAGGCTCCAGAAGAAGAACCTAAAACAAAAGAATCAACATTGGGGTGGGCATAACGTGAATTTGCTGAACCTTCAGGAGACACACAAAATCTAGTTTATGAACCATCTATCAGTGGAATGGCAGAAGAAGAAGGAAATGCAGCCACCGAGACTGAGACCTTTGGGTTTCCAATCTTGGATATTTTGAGAAACATCAGCATGAAAAACTTCCCACTATCATCATTACCCACTTTTAGAGGTATGTCAACTGAACATCCATACTTATTATTATTTGAGTTCGACATATTATGTAGAAGCTATAACTACTTAGACGATGCCCAAAAACTTAAGCTCTTTCCTGCTACAATGAAGGATTCAGCCTTAAGATGGTTCATGAGCTTAGGAGAAAATACAATCCTCTCTTGGGATCAGATGAAAGACACATTTTTACGGAAATACCAAGACTATTGTAAGGATAATGATAAAAATGACATTTTTTAAATGCATCAAACAAAAGATGAAATCCCTGAAGACTACTTAGAAAGGTTCTTATACAATTACCAGAAATCAAAATTATTCACCACAGACCCAGTTGTAGTAAGAACTGTATTTTTGAAGGGTATTAGAGATGACTTCATAGAAGTTTTAAATTTTTTAAGCTCAAGAGATGTGCAGCAAAATCCTTTTGCAGAGATTGCAAATTACTGTAGAAGATACTCAAGAGGACAAGCTAAAATAAGCAAAGCACCAAGAGATTCTTTTAGTAGAAATACAAGACAAATCTCAGGAACTGTCACCATAATTGAGTTAGGAAAATTATTAGAGAACTTTAAAATAGGCATCTTGAGCACAATCACTAACCAATTAGATACCCTAAAATTGAAAAAGAAACAAGAAGAAGAGACTGTTTTAGTAATCTTTTGTCCTAGATGACGAAAGAAGCATGGTGAGAAAGAATGTCCATTAAATGTCATAGAAATCTATGGCCTATGTACACTAGAGCACCCCACATCTGAGTGTCCAACTTTGCTTGAACTACAAGACATGTACAGGGGAGGAGAAGTCTCACAAGAACAATCATACCCTTCTAGAAGACCTTGGAGAGCACAAAATGCCAATGCATTTTATGACCCTAATGCACAGTATCAAAAACAACAATGGGGTCCTCCCCCAATGACCTATCCACAATGGACACCTCAGCAAGCTCAAACTCAACCTTGGCAACAAGTTTGGAGGGGTCCTGTGTATGGGAATCCCTCTTACCCTACATATCCATAGCATCCTGCAAACATTTCCCAATTACTACCTAGATTTAACCCACCACAGATGCAAGCTTTACTCCCACCTCCTATACAACAATAACTTACAACCCCCTTGAACCCTAACCAACAACATCAAGTACCTATAAATACCAATCAACAACCACAAAATCAAGCTTCCCACAACCCTCCGAGACCAACATCAATCCCTGCCCAGCCAATCCATAACCCCAATAATCGACCCACCCACCCTATGCAAAATACAAAATTTCAAACCTTTCCCACCTATGAAATTCAACTACGATCAAGGAAAACTGTAAATCAATCAAATCCTAAAGTAATAATTCAAGAAGAAAATGATAATCATTCTGAGGAAGAAAACACTCAAACCACCCTTGTAGAAGAAGAGACTTCCCCTCCTATTCCAATCACTTCTTAGCCTGTACAAGTACCTCAACAAGTTAATCTTCCACCCTACCCCGAAAGACTATTAGTGAAGAAACCTAACCCACCCTTGCACAAAGATATAGAGGATGAATTACAAAATGTATGTATAAAAATACCTTTGTTACAAGCCATTAAGGATATCCCCATATATGCCAAAATCATAAGGGATATTTTCTTTAAGAAACCAAGAAGGAAAAAGAAGGAACCTCCCCTTGTTTAGGTAGTTAAGACCAACCCAAACCATGATAGAGTTGGAATATAAGTCAGTCATTAGCCCTACAAAAAGTTTAAATGATGTCACAGTCACTCTAGCTTCTTGGGAATATCTAGTAGACTTTCTAGTCATCTACTCTAAATCATCCTCCAAACTAGAACACACTGTGGTTCTTGGCCATCCTTGGCTGGTCACAGCAGATGCCTTTATCAATTGTCGGTCTGGTGAGATGACTATATCCATTGGCACACATAGCCAAAAGCTTGTCCTCTTTCCTCCTGCCCAACCGACACAGGAGATACCTGTCTGGTTAGAAAACCCCTATGCAGAAGATGATTGCATCAGACCCCTGCTAACACTTGAACAGGTAATATGAATGCAAGAACAATTGGATGAACAAGTCTTAAGTTTATTTTTGGCTGATACAAATTGTATTTAATACCCGAGGTCTTTTACAGAATTGTCACACATTTTCAGTTCTGAATTTCAACAAACTTGGCACCCTAATATCACTCAATTATATACTTTATCACCAGCTTCCTCAGAGAAGGAAGAAAGTACTGAACTTGTTGAGATTAACCCAGGAAAACCTTTGTATATCAACGCTAGTTTGGAACCAGAAAAAAAGACACAAGTAATTGAAATGCTCCAAAGACAATTTGATGCCTTTGCATGGGATTATCCAGACATGAAGGGCATTCACCCTGATGCATGCACACATCATATCTACACTAATGACCAAATCAGACCTGTTAGACATCCTCATCGAAGGATGAATCCATCCCTTAAAGATATTGTAAAAGAGGAATTGCAAAAACTCCTTTAATCCAATCTCATATACCCCATTTCAGATAGTCAATGGGTGTCTCCACTTGTCATAGTTCCCAAGAAAAATGGTAAGTGGAGAATATGTGTAGACTTCAGGGAGTTGAACAAAGTCACCCATAGGGATTATTTTCCCTTACCATTTATTGATCAGGTGTTGGATACCTTTTCCGAAAAGAATTATTTTTCGTTCCTAGATGTGTTTAGTGGTTATAACCAAATACAAATAGCACCCGAAGACCATGAGAAGACCACTTTCACCTGCCCATGGGGAACCTATGCTTATAGGGTTCTTCCTTTTGGACTTTGCAATGCCCCAACCACTTTTCAAAGGGATATCCTAGCCATTTTCTCCGACTTGACCAATGATTGCGTGGAATTCTACATGGATGACTTTACAGTCCATGGAAAAGACTTCCAGGAAGCTTTGACCAATCTAGAAAAAGTATTGATTAGGTGTAAGGAAACTAAACTTTCCCTAAGTAATGAAAAGTAAAAAATGATGCTCACTGAAGGTATTGTTTTGGGACATCACACCTATGGTTCTGGAATGAGAGTTGATCTGGCAAAGATTCATATTATCACACAAATCAGAGTACCTTCCTCACAAAAGGAAGTTCACAACTTTTTAGGGCATGCTGGCTACTATAGAAGATTCATTCCGAATTTTACAATCCCAACTACCCCTTTATTCAATTTATTATCTAAAGAAGTTGAATTCAAGTGGGATGATGAATGTCAAATGTCTTTTGAGATTCTAAAACAAAAATTGTCAACTACCTCTGTTTTAAGAGGACCAAATTGGTCCCTTCCTTTTCATATCTGTATCGATGCCTCAGACATAGCTCTTGGGGCAGTTCTTGGACAAAGGGAAAATCAAATGAATTATGCTATTTACTTTGTCAATAAAAATTTGTCTCCAACTGAAGTTAATTCTACGGTCACAGAAAAAGAATTGCTAGTTGTGGTCCATGCTATCAATAAATTTAGACATTATATTACAGGATATCAAGCTTTTGTACACACTAATCATTAAACCATCAAATTCGTAATGAACAAACCTGTAACAAATCCTAGAGTTACAAGATGGTTGTTATTATTACAAGAGTTCAATATCAACATTATTGATAGAACTGGTAAGGATAATATTGTGGATGATTTCTTATCTAGAATGATTCATCTGGGAGATAACGCACCAGTAGAAGATAACTTTCCTGATGAAAAATTGTTTTCTATTTCTACATTCACTCCTTGGTATGCAGATGTAGCTAACTATCTTTTGACAAGGAAGATGCCTCAAAAATTGTCTCCTAGAGAAAAACAGAAAGTAATTCAGCTAAGTGCAAACTATATGTGGCACGATGATTGTCTCTACAAAACAGGACCAGATTTGGTAATCAGGAGATGTGTAAGAGAAGATGAAATTCATGATATTTTGCAAGCCTGCCATGATGGTCCTTGTGGAGGACACTTTGCAAACAAGAGGACCGCTTATAAAGTTCTGCAATCTGGTTATTATTGGCCTCATATTTTCAAAGATGCTAAAACCTATGTATCCAATTGTGATGAATGCCAACGAATGGGTAAGCCTACTTCACAATACCAAATGCCACTTCAAGCCCACGTAGTCATTAAGCCTTTCGAGAAATGGGCTTTAGATTTTGTAGGGCCCATTAACCCTGCATCTAAAAAGAAAAAGTAAATACTTGTATGTACTGACTATGTGACTAAGTGGGTTGAATCAAAAGCTTTACCAGTTGCAAGTGAACAATCAGTGGTAGATTTCCTTTTTAATGACATCTTTACTAGATTTGGTGTACCTCGAGAAATTTTGACTGATCAGGGAACACAATTTACCTCTAATCTCGTCAAAGCTGTTACAAAACAATACCAAATTAAACATGAGAAATATACACGCTACCATCCATAGGAAAATGGACAAGTAGAATCTACCAACAAAGTTATTGATTCCATTCTTACCAAAACAATACAACTACACCACAAGGACTGGGCTGACATATTACTAGAAGCCTTATGGGCTTATAAAATCACCTGGAGGAGTACAACAGGACATACACCCTACGAGTTGGTGTATGGGAAGCATGTACTTCTCCCCATAGAATTCTAGATCAAAACCTTCAAGACTACAGTACAAGTTGGCATGACCTTGGATGAATCCCAGCAACAAAGACTCTTGCAACTTAATGATTTGGATGAAATTAGGCAGGAACACTTCAAATAACCACCCTCATTCAAGATCAGAAAACAAAATGGCATGACAAGTATCTCAAAAAGAAAAAAGTTCAACAAGGAGATTGGGTCCTGTTGTATGACAACAGATTCAAGAACTTCGAAGGTAATTTAAATACTCATTGGATGGGACCTTATGAAATTGACACTGTCTATGACAATGGTTCAATTAGGATAAAGACAATTGATGAACAAGAGACACCACTACTTGTGAATGGTCACCAGTTGAGAATTTATAACAAACCCCTATCAAAAGAGGAATTTTTGACTTGTATACTACAGAATTCAGATATGGATGTGATCAGTAAGGAAGAATACCTTCCTACTGATCCACATTGATTGATTGGTTTATTTTTAAAACTTTTGTACATAGGTGTGGATTGTGTTTTGTTAATAAGTTGAAGGTAACAAGGGATTCTTACCTCCTTTTGTTTTACTTTCGCATTTTATCTTTGTAAGTAGATTTCTATAATTTATTTGATCCTTCAATAGCTTGCTAAACATCAGTTTGTAGGCATCAACAATACTCTAGTACCAGAAATCCTTCTATGTTCCAGTACCAGCAGTCCTATGCTGGTCCGGTACCAGAAGTCTATCCTTATACGGTACTATCAGGACACATCACCTAATTAACAAGGAATGCTACGCATATTCCAAAAGATTATGTCAATTAATATGAAGTATGAAGCCATGCAAAAACCACTTAAGCTAGAACCAAGAAGCCGAACGCAGTATCAAATGGAAACTCTTATGAAGCAACAATTTCTTTTGGTTCTGTTTCTAAAAGGAAGAATTTTTAATTTCTTTTGGTTCTGTTGCTAGCTAAAAGGAAGAATTTTTAATTTCTTTTGGTTTTGTTGCTAGCTAAAAGGAAGTATTTTAATTTCTTTTGGTTGAAAAAGAAGACACAATCTTTACCTATGATTGTTAAAAGAACCATGCTTAATCTGCTTTAATGTCTAGAGGTTTCCCTTATCCAGTATTTTAGCATGATTAAAGGGATAAAAACTATATTAGCCTACAAGTAACTATCTCACCCTAACTAGAATTCAATAGTATTCATTGGATTATCTTTTCTAAAGAGTAACATATGAGTATATGAACACTCTTTGTCATGGGCACACTAGGAGAAATTTTATGGAAGAGGAGATATCAGTACCCTAAGGTAACTTTAGGTCATTCTCTTTTGGACAAACTCAGACAAAATTATACATCTAGGTCTAATGTGCAATACATAAGTTTATTTTTCCTTCAGACAAATCTTTAGAGACATCCAAATAAGAGAATATACCTTCCAACCCAATACCATCCCAACCTGTAAAAAGGTTTTCAGATGAGCCTCCCTGTCACCGTGCAAAATCACTCTTTAATAAAAATCTAAATAGGTGACTATGGACAAGAAGCCTTTGATGGAAAAAGGGTTTAAGAGACTAACCCACCAGGATATTGAATAGGTCTTCTGGAAATGGGTACCAGTATGTGGTATGACTAGGCAAACCCATCAGGGTACTGAACAAGCCTGTTGGCAATGGGGCATTCTACTTGGGGAAGGGATGTCTCTCACTAATTATCACAACTACCCCACCGGAGTGGGTTCTGGTTGAGAAATGTCTCATCGATACTTGTCTGATTGAAAAATTCACTTTTGTCATAAAAAAAACGAACTCTACAAGAAAATCTCATTGATTAACATTTATGAGATACAAATCCAGATTAATAAACAAAGATAATTATTACAAACAAATTTCCATTTGAGAATTACCCTAAGTCAACCTTATCAATCTGACATCTAAAGCCTACATTACCTAAGAAGGAAACTTCTTAAGAGTGGAGCCCTAACCAGGGAGTCTCATCTACTTATACTGTGAAATATATCCATAACATCTAATGATAGTAAATCTATGAAGCAAGTTATGTTGGATCTGTTCTTCCGGAAAAAATATAAACACCTCGTTTTCTTCAATACTGAATGTTACCCTTGTTAATAAGTCATCAAAAGAAAGGCAATTTCAATTTTTAGGCATGTGATAATATGCTAGGTGATAAATGTACTTTTGGAATTTGATTTTATTTCTTTTCTCTTATCATATTTTCTCCATTATGATACAAAGTGTGAATCTTCTTGCATAAGGATATGCAACATCCTTGGCATGGAGGAGGGCCAAAGAGCTATTTCAGAACTCTTTTTCAGACTCACACCTCATCCTCAGAAACCAGCAGGTTCACCCTACAACACTACAGAACCAGAATAAAGAAGTCTCATGAAGTACAGAAAATTTTGGTACCAAGCTTCCAGAAAACTCCAGCCTAAAAAGATGAATTATGATAATCCACAAGCTTCAAATACAAGGCAGTCACATATGCTATGGGTATCAATTATACAATGGTAAAAACAAAGGTAACATGGTATTATTTATTTTCCTTTTCTTATAAAAATACAAGAGGTATGAAAACATATGCTAGATATTATGACCTTAGTGTTAAAACCATGCACCTAACTTTCACTTCCCTCATACCCATATGCTTAACCTTAATCAATCCTCTCATCACATAAGCGATTGAAAATGATTGAAGGAAAAATCACATCAAAAGTGTGAATACAGAGCATGTCTAGTAATGATGAGCCATGAACGTGCTTCATCCTTAAACAATCATGAACGTATCTCATGTCATGAGCCATGATTCAACATCAAATTCATCGCCCAGAAGTCCAATCACCTATCCCAAGAAACAATGATGCTTCGACACCCAATGTTTCGTCCCCATCATTGCACTAATGGGAAGAAATGAAATGCCTTATCTGGGTGGCGAAGCTATCCAGATAAGACTCATCTTGTCTTAATTTCCCTTTGTGACATATTTACTTAAACTCACCATTCAAATTAGCGACGCCATCACCATATATTTTGATATTACCAACCTTTCTCCAGTTCCGAGCTTACCTCTCCCTACGATCTTCGGTACCAAACCCTTACCCTCATCAACTGAATAAATCCTTGCACTACAGCCTGATTGTTTTCTCATAATTTATAAACATGGTTGTAAGTAGACATGATATACAGAGTACATCATGTGTAATTTATTCGTTATTCATTACGGTTAATGAGAATTCTTCCATTCTTTCTCTCTTGCTTCTTCTTTCTCAATTTCTCTCTGCAAATGTGTGTGGTATTTTCTAGCTATATCTATTCTGTGCAGGTTCAACACATTTACATGCTCGGGGGTGACATGGATGTTGATACTTGGAACAATAATGTCTACGGTTGGGTGTAAGTCCTTGGTATGCATCCAATCAGTGGTTCTCTTCTATTAAATATAAGTGCTCTCTCTTATGGTTTCATTTTCTTGTGTATTTATTTCTACTACGTATTTAATTATTATATATGATATTTGTACTTATAATATGCATCATTCCTAGTTAATGATTTGCATGGTATATTTTGCATGTCTTTTATATTGTAGTATGAATCTTGATCATTGCATGTATGTATTTCATGCTTCTTTATTAATTAATTGTTATTAGAAATTTGAAATCATCCAAGAGGAGCACTCTGGTGTGGCATGTTTGGCCTGTGTGAGGCTGGATTCATTACAAATTGGTATCAAAGCTTCTGGTTCAAACACTAGAATGTTACGGTCCAGAATAAGTGTGAATCATGAAGATTCGTTGTCACAGGTTTTATATGTCTGTGTGAATTTGGGGAAAAATGATGGAAATATTTGAGTGAAATCCCTAAAATTCATGAACACATCTAAGTTTGAATGATACCAGGATTGTCTAAGAAGTTAATGGATTCGATTTGTGGAGTTGCAGATCCGAATTTGACTTAGAAGGTAAAAAAATTTGAGTTTTAATGGTCGCTATAATGTTGGACAATGTTTAGAGAATCGATGGTTGAGATCGTGTTCGATCTTGGATTGATGACTTAGAATCGTCCTTGAAAATTTTTAAAAATTTGAATGTTTACAAAGTTTGGTGAAATTACCAAATTGGCGACTGGAATTGATTCGACAATTTGAGAAATGAGGAATATGGATGGTTTGTATTTATTTTAGTTGTTCATACCATTGGTGTTTGAGGACACGTGTCCGCAGATCAACCTATTCGAGAATTCGATGTTCACGGGATTTGTTGTGTAGTGTGGAGAAGTCTCCCAAAGTTCTGAACTTTCAAAGTCCTGAAGTGATGAGGCACTAGAGTGATGTGGCCTGCTAACGTCACCTAGGGTGACATGGACACACTTGATGCTTTCCACGTGTCACCATGTGTCATGTTTTTCAAATACCATTCCTGCCAGTTAGTATATGACATGTGTCACCCGTCACATAGGGCCACATGTTTGTTCCTTATTTTCTTCCACATAGCACCCATTGGTGGTTATTTACTGACGAAGACTTTGGTGTTTTTACATTTCGAATTTCTAAAGGAATTAAGTGTCATGAAGGTGAAACCAATGAATCTCCGAAGAGTGGAGGAAATCTTCACCCTTGATCGGGAGAGGACACATGGCAGTAGATCACGTAGTCTAGAGAATTGGCACTCTAGAGGATTCAAGGAATAAGAGGTTTGGGTCGAGGAATATTGAAGGCATGAAGGACGAATTCCATCTCATCCATTGATTAAAATAGACACAAGGTGAAAGATCGCAAGGTCTAGAAACTCGGTACTCCGGAGAAATTGAGTTGCAAGTTTATTTTCATCGAGAAATCCCGAAGGTCAGAGTCGATCTCAACTGTTGATATGGATATGATGCATGGAGGAAGGAGAGGACCTCTATTAATTCATCACTCTTGGAGATCTATGGAGAGGTTCTTGGGAAATCCCCAAAGCCCGGAGCTATGAGGAAAATTATAGTCGTTGATCGGGAAAGGATATGTGGCAACAAATCCTACAGACCGAAGACTTGACACTCCATAAGAGTTGAGAGTGTGGATAGTCTAGAAATCTATAATATCGGAGTCTCAGAGCTCCTATTGATCATTTATCTCATCCCTCAATCAATTTTAAACCACACAATATCAGATATAATAATTCTAGCACAGAAAAGCACTAGGAATAATTTGGCCTACGGTTTCGAGCCATGGTCACTTGGGAAAGTGGTTTGAAGGAAGATCTTGCGAAAAAATGATTTTCGAATCGACCCACGGATAAAAGGGAAGTGTTATTTATATATATTCTTCAGGAGTTGAAAGGACCTGTACAATTATTGAAAATTTTTATTTATCATATGCTTAATTCTGACAAAATGGTCACTTGCACATTTTGCAGAATTAAGAGACTTAAACACATCATCTCAGAATACGTATTGAAGAAATGGAAAAAGGAAAGGGAGCCTCCATCCATGATAAAGGGGCCGAAGGCCAGAATACTAGAATTAACAATGCAGAGAAAAAATCCAATGGACGCAAGGGCCAAGGGGAGCAATAAACATTGCTAGAAGCTCTCAAGAGCCTGAAAGTAGAACTGAAGAGATACAAGGAAGACAATGAGAGGCTGATGAGAGAGAAAATTCAGATAAATGATCGAGCTTTGTAGATCTTAAATCAATTGCAAGGTCAAGCCAAAAATCGCTCAAAGAAAGAGGAAGAAGGAATGTGTCATGAAAGAAGAAATGATCTTGGAAGAGAGGGTTATTCTAGAAGTGCTAGTAGATCTCATAGACACCACTCACCTACTTACTCAAGAAGAAAGTTTTATGCATCTTAAAATTCCTTAAGAAGTCCATAGGTGTCCCTTGTTAGGAACTAAACAAGTAGACATGAAGTGGACATTTTCGAAGGAGAGCTTGTAATATACCAGATATAAAATGTATGCAGAACATAAATAAAATGCTAGAACTGGCATAATAAAAACAATATAACCAAAACATTCACCACAATAGAATTGAAATGATAAGAGAATAATAACAGAAATAACACTTTGAATCTGAAAGCAATGTTCACGGGCCTCTTCGAGAGGGCATCCTCCGATTGAGTAGATCTCTATTACAATAATATCCAAGATAGGGTTCTCATACCCTTGACTCCTATTTATACTAAAAAGAAGCATCTAGAGGAAGAACCTTCTAGAAGCGAAAGCTTCTATTAGGTCTTCTTACATCCACCTTATTCTATTTTATTTAAAGGACTTATTAATATTGACCTTTATTACATCCAAATATATTGTTCTACCTATATGCGGGTTAGGACCCTAACATGTCCACCCCCTTAAAAATAACCTTGTCCTCAAGGCTTGAGATGGGGAAATTGTTGCAGAATGGTAGCTGGTTCCCAAGTGGCATCTGCTGGGGTTGTATCTTTCCACTGGACTAGAACTTCCTTGATGGTACTCTGATGTAGGAGATGCTCACGCTAGTCCAAAACTACTTCTGGATATTGCCAAATGGATCCTTCTTCAACTAACTCTGGAAGGTTGGTTTGAATTTGGAACTTATCTCCAATCCCCTTATTTAAGCATGAAACATGAAAAATAGGATGTAGCTTCAAATGGATGGGAAAATATAGCTGATAGGATACTTGTCCCACACGCTTGATAATGGTATATGGACCATAAAATTTGGATGCTAGCTTCTGACAATGCTTGGCCTTGAGGGATGTTTTCTTGTAAGGTTGCAGTCAAAGAAACAACAGATCACCTTCTGTAAATTAACGTTCAGAGTGACCTTGATCTGCATATTTCTTCATGAAATTTTGTGCCATGACCAAATTTTCTTTGAGTGTACAAAGAATAGCCTCTCGAGCTTTAAGTGTTAGGTCAACCACCTGGACCTTCGAGGAACCTGGTAAGTATGAGATAATTGAAGGTGGCTTCTGTCCATATACTGCTTCAAAAGGAGTCATGCGTGTAGCTGTATGCTATGAAGTGTTGTACCACCATTCAGCTAGAGGTAACCATTCAACCCACTGATTTTTCTTTTTCGAGGAAAAACACCTCAAATACGTTTCCAAACAGTTGTTGACAACCTATGTTTGGCCATCACTCCGGGGATGATAAGTTGTGCTGAGATGCAATTTGGTGCCTTGTATCTTGAGCAGTTCTTGCCAAAAACTGCTTGCAAAAGTTGGGTTGCGATCAGAAACAATAGAGTGCAGCATGCCATGAAGCTTGAAGACCTGATCCATGAAAATTTGAGCCATCATGGATGTTGTAAATGGGTGTTGAGGGAGAAGAAATGAGGATACTTGGAAAGGCAATCAACAACCACCATGATGACTAATTTATTTCCCAATTTGGGTACGTCGATAATAAAATCCATAGAGATATCCTTCCAAATAGCAGGTGTAATCAGGAGCAGTTGTAGTGTGCTCGAAGATTTGACTGTTTCTCCCTTGTTGCATTGACATACATCACATTCAGTGACAAAATTATGAATTTCCTGTTTCATACCATCCTAGAGAAAGGAACGTTTGACCCTGTCATAGGTTTTGGTGAACTCAGAGTACCCTGCTGTGGGTGTAGCATGAAGCTCAGAAAGTATCATGGATTTAAGCTTTGATTGTTTACTTAAATACAAACGGATTTTGTATCAAAGTTCATCATGGAGCCAAGAGTACCCTGGGGAAGCTGGAGAATTGGACTGCAATTGTTCGATCAACTGTGAACTTTTGGGATCTTGTAGCCATTCCTGGTGAACGGCTTGGAGCCAATTTGGGACAATGAATGAAAGAGAAAAAAGGTATCCTTCATCTTCATATTTGCGGAAAAGTGCATCCACAATCACATTTTCTTTTCCTTTCTTGTAAATGATATCATAATCATATCCAAAGAGCTTAGTCACCAATTTTTGTTGTTTTGGAGAGGAAATGCGTTGTTCCAGAAAATACTTGAGGCTTTGATGGTCTGTCTTAATTTGTAAACGTTTCCCCAATAGATAAGGGTGCCATAGATCAATGACATGTAGAATAGCCAACATTTCCTTTTCATAGATGGATTTTCCCAGATTTATTTCAGATAGTTACTTTTTGGTAAAGGCCAAAGGTCGACCCTCTTACATAAGGACAACACCAATTCCTTTCCCTGAGGCATCACATTCCAACACAAAGGTCTTTGTGAAATTGCGAAGGCCGAGGATTGGAGTGGTGCAAATGGCCATCTTCAAGGTGTGAAAAAATTGAGTAGTGGTTGGAGTCCAAGTGAAAGAGTTCTTTTTGAGGAGAGCAGTGAGAGGTGTTGCAATCTTTCCATAATTCTAAACAAACCCGTGATAATACCTTCTTAAGCCCAAAAATCCATGCAAGCTCTTAACAGTCTTTGGGTGAGGCCAATATTGCATAGATTCAATATTTTTAGGATCCAACCTGATGCCATCCTTGCCAACCACATGACCCAAGTATTCTATTTCTGAGGCGCCAAAAGAACATTTATACTGTTTTAGGAAAATTTGGTGTTGAGAGAGTAGATGGAGAACTCGATCCACATGAGCAAGATGGTATGTCTAGGTTTTTCTATAGATGAGGATATAATCAAAGAAAACTAAGACAAAATGGCAAAGAAAAGGATGGAATACATGATTCATGAGGCTTTGGAAGGTGGAGGGGGAATTACACAAGCCAAAGGGCATGACCAAAAACTCATAGTGGCCCTCATGAGTTCTAAAGGAATTCTTGGGAATGTCTTCCTCTTTCATGCATATCTACTGTTATCTCAAACGAAGATCCAGTTTAGTGAAGAATTGGGTGCCACTCAATTCATCTAGGAGGTCATCAATGACAGGAATGGGGAATTTGTATTTGATGGTAAGTTTGTTGACAGCATGGAATTTAGGACACATTCACCAAGAAACTTATTTCTTTAGGACCATGACCATAGGAGAAGAGTAGGGGCTCGTACTAGGGTGGATAATGCCTGCATTAAGGAGTTCTTGGACGATTTTCTCAATTTCAATTTTTTGGGAAAAGGGGTGACGATACGAAAGGATATTGGGAGGAAGGCTTCTGGGTATAAGGGGAATGGAATGATCATGAACACCACGGGAAGGAGGGAGTCCTTGGGGAGTGCAAAAAACCAATTGATGTGTATAAAGGATTGCTTGGAGGTCTTGCAGGACTGAGGGTGTCTCTGTTGCTTATATGGCATGGAGTTGGGCGATAACACCAAAATGACATTTTTTGAGCAGCTTTTCCATGCGATGGGAACTAATGATCTCAGGTGAACCAACGGTGATGCCTTGGAACTTATATTGGTGGCCCTCCTGTTCAAATTTCATAATTAAGTCTTTAAAATCCATGAGAATGGGACCCAAATTCCTTAGCTAATCTACACCGAACACAATGTCACAACCTCCCATGTCGATAGAAAACATATGTGATTTTAGGTGGTAGTCACCAATTTGGAGACACACATTTTCACAATGCCCTCCACATTTCATGGAACCACCATTGGCAATCATGATTTGGAAATTATTGATAGCATGTATGTAGCAATGCGTTTCTTGGGCAATGCGGCGATGAATAAAATTATGGGTGCTGCCACTATCAACCAGAATAATGACCTTCTGATGCTTGATGCAACCGATTATCTTGAGGGTTTTGGGAGTGGAGAATCCAGTGAGATCATTGAGGGAAATAATCGGTTCTACTTCGGGGGGGTCTAAGGGAGGGGTTATGTCAGTGGATTCAGGTGACTCAGACACAAGGGGAGTTTCTACATCCTTTTCTGAAATATCTTCGGAGATGGCCATAAAAATATTTTTTTCTTTACACTTGTGGCCCAAGAAATATTTGACATCACAGTTATAAAAAAGGCCTTTCAGTTGGCATTTATCCATTTCATCCCTGGTCAATTTTTGGATCTTTAGTGGAGTAGAGGGAGTAGTGGGATTTACTTCTTTAGGGCGAGGGATAAAAAAGGGTTTTCGGTTTTGAGAGGATACAACATGTTGTTCTTATTTATCTCTTTTAGTATCCTCCACACAACTCTGAGGCCGAGCCATGAGGACGTGGGCTCGAATCTCATCCTTGAGGCCACTAATAAAACACTCTCGGAAAAAGGCATCAAACATGCCCTCTGTTCTAAAATCCAGGCACTCAAATGCTACTATAAAGTATTCTATTATTCCTAATTGTTTAAACTTTGTCAAACAATACAAATGTTTGGTGTCAGTGTAAAAGTGTTCATAAAGCTCTGCCACAAAGTGTGTCCAAGAAATATACCCTTGATGATAAGTTTTTCTCCATTGCCACCATTGCCACTGTTCTTGATCTAAATGGAGGACACCATACCGGATTTTGGCCAAGTCATCTATAATGTCGTATAAAGAGAAATAATGTTCCATTTTGGTTACCCAACTAGTGGGGTCCAAGCCATCAAATTTGGTCACATCCACCTGTGGAAGGCATAGGTCACATTGAAAGTGATGGTTCTGAATGTTATTGGAATAAGAGGAATGGTCACCTTCAATATGTGGAGGTGAGGAAGAGGAAGGGTTATCTGTAGGGATATGCAGTTTGGTGCAAAGTGTCAAAAAGAATGATTCAAGTTGAGTGGTGAGGTCTTGTTTGATTTCCTCCATTGAGGACTGCATGGTTGTATTGATGTCTGCAACATTGACACTGATTTGTTTCACTTCTTGTTGGGTTTCGATGAGACCACATTGAAAGGTGTTGAAGCGAGCTTCCAAGTATTGGCTACGGGTATGGGCCATGAGGATGGGGGAACTGAAAAGGAGTGGGCGGGGTCAAAAGTTTTTTTGAAAAATTATATGGATGAATGTGACAAGGGTGAAGAGATGAATCTAATGGAATAGGTCTCAAATAATGGTGAAAAAAANCTTTTTTTTTTTTTTACACCTGCGGAGTTATTCTTCGGTCTAAAGAATACTATAGAGAGGAAATGCCCAAATTCTTAACTAGAATGAAATGTGTATTTACTTGGCAACCCGAACACAGTTGTGTGACAATAGATATTGTATGTTTTAATTTGTTTATGTTTTTGTCCCCAAGGGTTAGGCATTCAAGGCTTCTATGGACAAGGGTTTTCCCTGTACTATAGCTCTCTGATATATGTGCAGGGTCCAACAATAGTACTCGGCCCAATATCTCAGGACACTAACTAAGGAGGATAGACCGTACCCTTAGCCATACTACCCGACTACCTAAGTACTATATAGTATCTCCCCGAGTGTTGTTCTCGGTGACACTATAACAGTCAGGCGGATGATCAATTTATCTAAAGAGGGCTTCAGGTAATCTAGGTCGATCCGTACACAAGTGTTGTTTGATGTGCTACCACTCAAAGGGGTACCAACATGCATTATAAGGGTGGCCAACAGATGTGTGCTTAAGTACCACTTGTATTTCCTGTGTGTATGAATCCCTCAACTGAGTGTTTATGTGCATAACGACAGATCCCTGCGGCTTACAGGCGTCGGAGTACGTCTCTACTTGGAAAAAAAAATTTAACCCACACTTTCTATCGAGGAAAGTGCTCTGATACCACTTGTAATATACCAGATATAAAATGTATGCAGAACAGAAATAAAATGCTAGAAATGGCAGAATAACAACAATATAACTAGAACATTCACCATAATAGCACTGAAATGATAAGAGAATAATAACATAAATAACACTTTGAATTTGAAACCAATGTTCACGGGCCTCTTCGAGGGGGAAACCTCGATTTGAGCTGAGCTCTATTACAATAATATCCAAGATAGGGTTCTCATACCCTAGGTTTCTCATACCCTAGGGTTCTCATACTGCTATTTATACTAAAAAGAATCATCTAGAGGAAGATCCTTCTAGAAGAGGAAGCTTCTATTAGGTCTTCTTACATCCACCTTATTCTATTTTATTGAAAGGATTTATTAATATTGACCTTTATTATATCTGAATATATTGTTCTACCTATGTGCAGGCTAGGACCCTAACATGTCCACCCCCTTAAAAACAACCTTGTCCTCAAGTCTTGAGATGAGGAAATTCTTGCAGAATGGTAGCTGGTTCCCAAGTGGCATCTGCTGGAGTTGTATCTTTCCATTGGACTAGGAATTCCTTGATGGTTCTCTAATGTAGGCGACACTCACGCTGGTCCAAAACGACTTCTAGCTGTAGCCAAATGGATCCTTCTTCAGCTAACTCTGGAAGGTTGGCTTGAATTTGGCACTTAGCTCCAATCACCTTCTTTAAGCATGAAACATGAAAAAAAAGATGTAGCTTTGAATGGCTGGGAAAAGTTAACTGATACACTACTTGTCCCACATGCTTGAGGATGGTATAAGGACCATAAAATTTGGGCACTAGCTTCTGACAATGCTCAAACTTGAGGGAATTTTTCTTTTAAGGTTACAGTCGAAGAAACATCAGATCCCCTTCTACAAATTGACATTCAGAGGGACCTTGATTTTCTTTTTGCTTCATGCGATTTTGTTCCATGACCAAATTCTCTTTGACTATATGGAGAATATCCTCTCGAGTTGTAAGTGTTAGGTCAACCACCTAGAACTTCGAGGAACCTGGTAAGTATGAGAGAACTGAAGGTGGATTTTGTCCATATACTGCTTCAAAAGGAGTCATGTGTGTAGTTGTATGGTATGAAGTGTTGTATCACCATTTAGCTAGAGGTAACCATTCAACCCACTGATTTTTCTTTTCCAAGGAAAAACACCTCAAATATGTTTCCAAACACTTGTTGAAAACTTCCGTTTGGCCATCAGTCTGGGGATGATAAGTTGTGCTGAGATGTAATTCGATGCCTTGTATCTTTATTAGTTCTTGCCAAAAATTGCTTGTGAAATTTGGGTCGCGATCAGAAACAATAGAGTGCAGCATGCCATGAAGCTTGAAGACCTGATCCATGAAAATTTGAGCCACCATGGATGATGTAAATGGGTGTTGAAGGGAGCAGAAATGAGCATACTTGGAAAGGAAATCAACAACCACCATGATGACTGATTTATTTCTCGATTTGGGTAATCCGGTAATAAAATCCATAGAGATATCCTTCCAAATAGCAAGTGGAATCGGGAGCGGTTGTAGTGTGCCCAGAGATTTGACTGTTTCTCCCTTGTTGCGTTGACATACATCACATTTAGCGACAAAATTATGAATGTCCTGTTTCATACCATCCCAGAAAAAGGAACATTTGACCCTGTCATAGGTTTTGGTGAACCCGGGGTGCCCTGCTATTGGTGTAGCATGAAGGTCAGAAAGTACCGTGGATTTAAGCTTTGATTGTTTACTTAAATACGAACATACTTTGTATCGAAGTTCATCATGGAGCCAAGTGTACCCTGGGGAAGCTGGAGCATTGGACGACAATTGTTGGATCAACTACAAACTTTTGGGATCTTGTAGCCATTCCTGGCGAACGGCTTGGAGCCAATCTGGGACAATGAATGAAAGAGAAAAAAGGGATCCTTCATCTTCATATTTACTGGAAAAGTGCATCCGCAACCACATTTTATTTTCCTTTCTTGTAAATGATCTCATAATCATATCCAAATACCTTAGTCACCGATTTTTGTTGTTCTAGGGAGGAAATGCATTGTTACAGAAAATACTTGAGGCTTTGATGATGTATCTTAATTTGTAATTGTTTCCCCAATAGATAAGCGTGCCATAGATCAACGACATGCAGAATAGCCAACATTTCCTTTTCATAGATGGATTTGCCCATATTTCTTTCAGATATTTGCTTTCTTGTAAAGGCCAAAGGTTGACCCTCTTGCATAAGAACAACACCAATTCCTTTCCCTGAGGCATGACATTCCAACAAAAAGTTCTGTGTGAAATTCAGAAGGGCAAGGACTGGAGTGGTGCACATGGCTATCTTCAAGGTTTGAAAAGCTTGAGCAACAACTGGATTCCAAGTGAAAGAGTTCTTTTTGAGGAGAGCAGTGAGAGGTGTTGCAATCTTCCCATAATTCTTAACAAACTTGCGATAATACCTTATTAAGCCCAGAAATCCACGAAATATCTTAAGAGTCTTTGGGTGAGGCTAGTCTTTCATAGCTTCAATCGTTTTAGGATCCACCCTGATGCAATCCTTGCCAACCAGATGAACCAATTATTCTACTTCTGAGGTGCCAAAAGAACATTTAGACTGTTTTAGGAAAAGTTGGTGCTGAGAGAGTAGATGGAGAACTTGATCCACATGAGCAATATGGTCTGTCTAGGTTTTTCTATAGATGAGGATATCATCAAAGTAAACTAAGACAAAATGGCAGAGAAAATGACGGAAGACATGATTCATGAGGCTTTGGAAGGTGGAGGGGGAATTACACAAGCCAAAGGGCATGACCAAAACCTCATAGTGGCCCTCATGAGTTCTAAAGGTAGTCTTGGGAGTGTCTACATCTTTCATACGTATATGGTGGTAGCTCGAATGAAGATCCAGTTTAGTGAAGAATTGGGCGTGACTCAATTCATCCAGGAGGTCATCATTGATAGGAATGGGGAATTTGTCTTTGATGGTAAGTTTGTTGAGGGAAGGGAAGTCAGGACACATTCACCAAGAACCTTCTTTCTTTAGGACCATGACCATAGGAGAAGAGTAGGGGCTCATACTAGGGTGGATAACACTTGCATTAAGGATTTCCTGGACCATTTTCTCAATTTCATTTTTTTGGGAAAAGGGGTGACGATATAGACGGATATTGGGAGGAAGGCTTCCAGGTACAAGAGGAATGTAATGATTATGAAAACCATGGGAAAGAGGGATTCCTTGGGAAGTAGAAAAAATCAATTGATGTGTAGAAAGGATGGCTTGGAGGTCTTGTAGGACCGAGGGTGTCTCTGTTGCTTGTATGGCATGGAGTTGGGTGATAACACTAGAATGACCTTTTTTGAGCATCTTTTCCATGCTATGGGAACTAATGATCTCATATGAACCAAAGGTGATTCCTTGGAAATTATATTGTGGGCCCTCCTGGTTGAATTGCATGGTTAAGTCTTTAAAATCCATGAGAATGGGACCCAAAGTCCTTAGCCAATCTACACCCAACACAATGTCACAACCTCCAATGCCGATAGAAAACATATGGGATTTCAGGTGGTAGTCACCAATTTGGAGACACACATTTTCACAACGCCCTCCACATTTCATGGAACCACCATTGGCAATCATGATTTGGAAATTATTGATAGCATGGATGTAGCAATGAGTTTCTTGGGCAATGTGGCGATGAATAAAATTATGGGTGTTTCCACTATCAACTAGAATAATGACCTTCTGATGCTTAATGTAACCGATTAGCTTGAGGGTTTAGGGAGTGGAGAAGCTAGTGAGAGCATTGAGGGAAATGACCGGTTCTACTTCAGGGGGGTCTGAAGGAGGAGTTATGTCAGTGGATTCAGGTGACTCAGACAAAGGAGGACTTTCTACATCCTCTTTCGAAATATCCTTAGAGATGGCCATAAAAAGATTTTGTTCTTTACACTTGTGGCCTAGGAAATATTTGTCATCATAGTTATAACAAATTCCTTTGAGTTGGTGTTCAACATTTCAACCCTGGTCAATTTTTGGATCTTTAGTGGAGCAGAGGGAGTAGTGGGATTTAATGGTTTAGGGATAGGGATAAAGGAGGGTTTTTAGTTTTGAGAAGATACAACATGTTGTGCTTATTTATCTCTTTTAGTATCCTCCACCCAACTCTAAGGCTGAGCCATGAGGACATGGGCCCGAATCCCATCCTTGAGGCTGCTGATAAAACACTCTTGGAAAAAGGCATTAGACATGCCCTCTGTACTAAAATCCAGGCACTCAAAGTCTGCTATAAAGTCTTCCATTGTTCCTAATTGTTTCAACTTTGTCAAATGGCCCAAATGGTTGGTGTCAGTGTCAACGTGTTCATAAAGATCTTCCACAAAGTGTGTCCAAGAAATATACCCTTGACGAGAAGTTTTTCTCCATTGCCACCATTGCCACCATTCTTGATCTAGATGGAGAATACCATACCGGAGTTTGACCAAGTCATCTGTAATGCCATATAAAGAGGAATAATGTTCCATTTCTGTTACCCAACCAGTGGGGTCCGAGCCATCAAATTTGGTCACATCCACCTGCAGAAGGCGTAGGTCACGTTGAAAGTGATGGTTCTGAAAGTTATTGGAATCAGAGGAATGGTCACCTTCAGGATGTGGAGGTAAGAAAGAGGAAGGGTTATCTGTAGGGATATGCAGTTTGGTGCAGAGTGTCGAAAAGACTGATTCAAGTTGGGTGGTGAGGTCTTGTTTGATTTCCTCCATTGAGGGCTGCATGGTTGTATTGATGTCTACAACATTGTCATTGAGTTGTTTCACTTCTTGTTGGGTTTCAATGAGACCATATCACAAGGTTTTGAAGCGAGATTCCAAGTCTTGGCTACAGGTATGAGCCATGAGGATGGGGAAATTGAAAAGGAGTGGGTGGGGCCAATTTTTTTTCCGAAAAATGATATGGATGAATGTGATAAGGGCGAAGAGATGAATCCAATGAAATAGGTCTCAAATAATGGTGAAACAATTTCCAGACATTGTTTTTTAACACCTACAGAGTTATACTCCGGTCTTAAGAATACTGCAAAGAGGAAATGCCCAAATGCTTAACTAGAAAGAAATGTGTATTTACTTGGTAACATGATGTTATAACCCTAAAATGCACCACACAGCTTTACCTGGCATCAAGCCAACTCATGCCTCTTCCTTGCCAAAGTCATGCTGAATAAAACCTTGAAAAACCACTTAAAACAAGCAATCCGCACCCTAACCTCTAACTGGGCGCGGGGGACCGCTCGCTGACCTACTACTGCACGCGGATATCTGCGGGCTAACCCACTATAGCCCGCGGGTACCTAACAAAGCAAAAAAATCAGGAAAGTTTCCACTGGGACACGAGGCTTTTTGTCAGTTAACTGGAACTCCCAGCCATGCATGGCCGAGAGTTCGCCTAAAACCCTAGCTCCTTCTAGCCTATAAAAGAAGGGGTAGGGGTACTATTCAGAGGGGAAAAATCATAGCAAAGAAACTCTTCCAAATTGCCAAGTCCATTATTGTCCCAACCCTTTAGCCTTTCCTCGAGCTTTAGGAGAAATTCAAGAAAAGTAGTTGGAGGACAAAGAAGAGGAAGAGCCCAGGATCAGGATCGAGAAACGATGGCCGATCTCTAAAATCATTGTAAGTTGATTCATATTGAGATTAATGAAAAAGATATTTTTCCCGTCCCAAATACATGAGTCTCATCTATGTTATTTGATTTATGTTTATCTCTAAACCTCTAGTAGATCAGTAGCATGCATGCGTAGTTTTGTCTTGGTTGCAGGAAGCTTTGTGGAAGGAGCAGCAGCAGCAAGGAGATAAAAGCTCAACGGAGGATCTATTTCAACCGTCGATAAAAGGTTAGTTGATTCTTCCCGTGTTTACCTAAGAAAAGGGGTTATAGGTTTGGGTAGGAGGTTAAAAGTTATTCTTGAAGGGTCATGGTCTGCGTACAAGCTCAAATCCCTAGCTTGTTAGTCTGTAGGGTAGAATACCCCACAACATAATTGGTGACTCCACTGGGGATAGTCTTACTCTTAGGGTTTCCGGATTTGGTTAAAGATCTTTTGGGTAGATCAAAGAAGTAGAGCTTCAATTTCTCTGCTTATTTTGTTTTCTGTTAGTCAAAAGCTAGTAGGGAACCTAGTCATTAATACCAGTTTTCCTTGACTGACGCTTGACATTTAGTCTCGGGACACACAGAGGTACCCGCGGCCTGCAAGAGGCCTTCACGCGGGTAACCCGCGCCATAACTGTCTACAGCACGCGTGTATCCGCGGGCTATAGTAGTTTCAGTAGCGTGTAGTTTTCAGGAAGCTAGAGAGGCAGTCTCCTCTTCCCTGTCATAAGTTTGTCTTCTCAGGGGGCTTTCTAGATCCTGTCTGGGTCTTGATTGGTTTATTGTCTTGTGTTTCAATCTTTCTTGTTGTATGTTTCTTTACATTGGTTTTTCTTTTTTGCAAATTTGTTTTTTCTGTTATAGTGATAGCATCTCAGCCTGTCAAAGACTCTGGTTGTCAGTACCAGAAGCCTTTTTCAGGACTAGACTGTCTGTGTGTGATTTTATATTAGTTTTTAAACATATCCGCAGCCTGCTTAGGTTTAGCACGCGGGTACCCGCGCGTTGTAGTAGTGCAGCACGCGTTTACACGCGGGTTGTCTTGGTGACAGTCGCGGGTCTGTTAGGTAGATTTTCAGCTTGGGTGGGGAAGTCATCCCCTCCTATGGTGAGAAGAGCTCCTCTCAGGAGTTTAGAGTCTGGGGCTGCACAGTCAGAAGGTTAGGACATTTCTCCCTTAGCTTGTGCTTGTTAATTGATTTTTTGATAGAAAAGACAAAAGAGAAAAAATATTTATTTCATGGTTTTTAGGCAAGTGTTCGAATCGGTGTTGTCTTGATTGCTTTTCAGCATTTTTGTGCTCTGATTCTATTTGTGATATGCGCTTTAAGCCATAGTTTTCTTTTCGTTCTCTTGGTTTTCATCTTGTCACCATTTTTCCTAGTTGCGTTGTTTTGCAATAAATAAATAAAATTCCTCTTTTTTCATTGTCTTCTTGGGTTGAAGATTTTGTTGTTGCGTCAGTAGCTCGGACAAAAGTCTTTTTGCATAAGTTTTTTCAGTACAGTTCAAAGTATAAGTAGCTCACGGATCTGAGCGAAAATTCTGTAGGATTGCTGCATGAAATCTTGTGAAAGTTGAAAAGAAAAGAAAAAAAATCTTTGTGAAAAGTTGTTGGTTTTGCATTGTTTGAAGAAGTTTTTTGTTTCCAAGCATTGTTTGTGCATTTTTATTTGAGTCTGTCTTACACACCATCAGTTTCACCTCCACACCTTGAGATTTAAAAATCCCATTAAAAGCAACACGAAATAAAATCAAGTAGACTTTTATGTTTGTAGGGTGCATTCACTAGCTTTGGACTAGGGCCTTGGAATAGGTTGGAGAGTAAATTCTCCAAGGCCACCCAAAACAAACATTGGAGTCTGTCAATAGGGAGTGTAGAAGTCCAGTTACGGAAATTTAATCAGGACCCCCCTCTAACATAGGGGCTAAACATGAGGTCGCGTAAGGAAAGGCAGCGGAGATAACCCCTCCAAAGCTGGACCGAGCGTTGCGGAGAACACATATAGAGGATCTATTAAGGGATTCCGTCGTTAGCATTTGCCACGGAGCTTTGTGGATCTCAAATCCATTCGAGGTCCTCAGTCGTCTTTCGAAACACTTGCTCTCGATACCCTTGACAGGTTTCGGGCTTGATACCCTGCTCATTGTGGTCTACCCGACTGCCGATTGTACCCGCCTGATAGTTGTTCACGTGCTGGAAAACTAGTTGCCTATATTTTCTAGGGACATACACAGGTGACTGCGGGGGTATACCGCAGTACCTAGGGCAGACATTGGACCAACGCTTTGCAGAGTAGACCCAGAGGGTGCTTCCATATTCGAGTTGCACTTGCACCAGTAAGGTACTCTAGTGTTGGTTGTTGTAACTGCTCTTCCTACTAATATAGTGCTTGCTTGATTTATCTTCTAGGGGATTTCTTTTAGTGTGTGTTATTGTTTGTCCGTGTAGAAAACCTTAGCGTGTCGTGAATCCTCTCACATAGTGGAGAATTCAGAGCTTCTTCGGTCACGAAGGCTTATGGGCCTGCCGCCAGTGATACTGGAGCCACCCCCGCCACCCTTGAGGCGGAAGTTAGACCACCAAGGGTCTTTCGAAGCAACCGGGGATTTTGATCCCTAACAACCCCCCAAGGAATCGACCGCCAATCTTGGATTGGTTAAAACCTCAAACATTGATATTGGGCCGGACATTATTGTGCCAATTCAATTTTACAAACGCCTGTCAGTGCCCAACCCAGTTATGGAACAAATCTCTGGGAATTCTTCCATTCCTATCACTGTTGTTACCACAGGAGAAGCTTCTCCTAACTTGCCTTTATCAGCGGTCTGGGCCACCATGGTCTCGGCCGCAACTACGTCGCACAGTGGACTAACCCCATCTACGGCGGCGACCACACCTCTTTACACACCTAGTGCGACAGGCGCTCTGTTTTCATACGATATGCCTAGTTCAGGTACCAGTCCTGTACTCACCTTCTCTACTTTACAGACTTTGGGTCTAGGGGTAGGGAGCTCTAACGCTTCTCTGCAAGGTCAACTCGAGGGAATTCCTATCCCTTTCAATGCTTTTCCTTATGCTGGAGGTCATATCCCTCCTTCGTCCCCTTCGCTCGATGGATCGCATCAGCAGTCTGCCGGGAAGCCGACACACACAAGTCCTTTTGGAGCCGAGAGTCAAGGAACACTTGCGCAAACTCAGCCGGTAGGTTCGTCACCGTTTCTTGGGAATGGGGCGTTTGGTAATAACACTTTAGCATTCGCTGCTTTCCCATCTAGGGGAACACCTATTTTTGAACAGTTTACACTGGCACAGGGTACTATTCCTGCGTTGGGGGCACATATACCAGGACCTTGGAACTCAGCACATGGATCCGTTCCATCCTCTGGAATGTTGTTCTAGGGTAACTCTTTCCACAGCCATTGGAACCCCGGACAGACTTCTATGCCTCTTCCATCAGGACCGGCATGGGGTAATCCATCCCAAAGTCCATCAAACACCATGAATGCCCAACATCCTATGTCCTTCATGGGGAATCAGCAAATGATGTCTCCTCAAATGCAAAACCCTTATACTAGTCAGGGAAATGGTTTCTATCAGAACCCAGGCCAGCAACCAAACTTTTCCTGGCAACCTGGTGCCAGTCAAACTCTAGGACCCTTTTACCCTAGCTATCATCAACAGCCTAAATTACCTTTCTTGGCAACATTACACTTGCCAGATTTAACACGGTTGTTGAATGATCCTATTTGTCACGATCCGCATTAGCCTCCTATGCCGACGAAGTTGCCTTCGGACATCCCCAAGTTTGAAGCCAAGCCTAATGAAGATCCAGGTGATCACGTGAAAACTTTCCACTTATGGTGTTCATCTAACTCACTGAAAGATGACTCCATCCAGTTGCGATTGTTTCAACGCACTCTTATTGGGAGTGCTGCGAAATGGTACATAGAGCTTGACCGCTCACGATATTCCTTTTTCGGCGAACTGGCTATGGATTTCCTTAACCATTTCCAGTTACCTGTGAGATACGACGCCGGCACAGAGTTGCTAGCCAATTTCGAACAGATGTCAACAGACCATATCTCGGATTATATTCGAGAGTGGCAACGCTGAAATAGTCTTATCAAGGTACCCGTCCCACCAACATTCCTACTAGAGTGGTTCCTTAAGTCTTTAGTTCCGCAGTTATCCAAAGACGTCGCAACTTCAGGGGGTTTCTCAAAGGAAGAAGCCATCATGAGAGCTCAACAGTTTGAGCTTATCTATTCTCAGTCTGGTCTATTGTACACCATCCTGCTGGATGCACCACGATCGATTCTGACAAAACCATACAGAGAGATGGACCACATGCCGATGGTATAGTTGGTTCGGCACAAACCAAACCCGCTGAGCAATTGACAAAACAATTGTAGCAGTTATCTATACAACACTCAACGGCTAGCCAGACTACTGTTTTGGCTGCTCCTCCTACTCAAACGTCGGAAGTACACTATGTATAGACGACTAACCCAAAGGCCAACCAGCAGCCCGAAGGGAAGAAAAAACAACGCAAGAAGAGTAAAGGGGATAAGAAACCAAATGATAATGCTGGCGAGGGCACCACAGAAAGGAAGAAGGCGAGGCACCCATGCAACTTATGTGCAGAAGACCACCCAACCCACCTATGCCCTCGGCTTGCAGAGGCCCAGAAGTTTGTCACGCAGCAACAACAAGCTGTGTTGACTAATCCCTTTCAGCATGGATAGAATTTGACTCAAGCCTCCGCAAGTACGGAGGGGGGCAGCCATGAAAACTTCCCTCCCCCAAATAGTTCATCTTCCGCGAACGTTTATATGATGAAAAGTGACGCTTTCATTGCGACTAGAGCTCACGATTATAGCGGGCCAAGTGCGTCTGAGAAGGGCAAAGAAGCCGAGATCCCATCTCTTCCTCTACAGATCGAGAAGACGTTGGGTGAAACAATGACTCGCATCCCAAAAGGTGCGTTTAAATGAGATTCTCATAATCCAAATGCAAGGGCTGCCCAGAACTACTCTGTGGTGGAATATTTGTCACAAACCCCTTGTGCTATGTTCGCTTTGGAAGTCCTCCAAAGTTGCCCTGTTTAGAGAAAAGCCTTGTTGACTGCTTTAGGCTCTACTGAGACTTGTAACCCAGGAACGATCATGTTAGATACGACTGACTTGAAACCTCGTTTGCCTTACCACGTCACGTTTCAGATAGTAGTGGCTCACCCCACGAACTCTTTTACATGAAATATCTTTCGCACGATGGTAGACGAGGGCGCTTCGACTTGCGTTATGTCGTTATCATGCTGGAAAGCCATTGGTCAACCTGAGTTGTCTCCGTCACCTACTCTTCTCACTGCGTTCGATGGTCGTTCTTTCCGACCGCATGGAATTATCCCTTCTTTCCCTATACAGTTAGGGGGGAAGACTGTGTGCGTTGAAGTAGAGGTAGTCGATGCCCCCATCGACTACAATCTATTGTTAGGTCGGAGTTGGACCTATGCAATGCAAGCGGTGGTCGCTACAATCTTCCGAGTCCTATTGTTTCCACATGAAGGCCGGATAGTGACTATTGATCAGTTGTCCTTCTCTCAACCTGACCCTGCCTTGGGGGCATCCACGGTTCCCATGGTAGATAATCCTCAAGCCGGTGTCGTCAATATAGGAGTTGGGTTGTGTCCATCTTTGATGGGCACTTTCGATTACCCACCTCCTCAAGGCGATGTTAAGTTTATATCGAATCACCACAAGGCTGAGATTTTCCATGTTGCGTCATTCCGCACGACGTACTTTCAGGATCCGTGGACTCTTCCTTCCCCATCAAACACGATGGATGCGACAGGGCATGCGGGCATTTCTACGCCCTTGTCGGCCGCTGAAGTAGCATACTGTTTGGTTCAGCAAATTTCAGCTACTCCTGATCTGATTCCAGCACCAGAGTTGGATCCACTCCTTGAGCCTATCTGGGCTCAGGATTCTCTTGTCAACACTGATTCGTTAGACTTAGTCTTGCCTTCTGATGAAGCTATAATCAAAGCAATGACTGGTCTAGACAAACCCTGGGAAGATCTTCATCACAAATCATACTTCCTCCTGGAGTTACACCGAATCGAGGCAGGAGAATTCACTATCACCATGACGGGAGATCAGCCTTGTCCCATTAACCTCTTAGCTACACAGGATATTTATGCTGAGGGAAATATGGTGACTATCACTGAAATGATACCTATCAATATCTCCTGAACCCCCAGCGTCGTGGAGAATGTCTTCGTCGGAGCGGATTGCTCCCCCAAAGAGATTCAGATTTACACGGATCTTTTCAAAGAATTCCGCAACGTTTTTGCCTGGTCTTACGAAGCAATACCTGACATCGACCCACAAAGTGTCGATCATGGGCTACCTTTGTTGTTTTTCAAGCTCGCTTTGAGACCCAAAAGAAACATCCGGCGAGACTGTATTTATGCTTTTCAATCTCGTCTGGATTAACTGAGAAAAGTAACCATTATGGAGTCTTCTTTAAGCCCTTTTCAAACTCCTTAAAGATGAAAAGATTGTCGAGTGACCTTGTTTCTTCACACTCGTTAAACTGGTCCAGAAGAACATTCCTTAAACGGGTCTCCTTTTAAGCCCTTTTCAGACCCTTTAAACATGAAGATATTGCCGAGCGATCTTGTGGCCTTTCACACTCGTTAAACTGAAATTTGAAGTCACGTCTGTCCGGCGGTAGTTTACCCCTTTTTCGGTCCAGACGGTCAACTGTACGAACAAAGGTATACTCTATTGAATTTCCATTCTTTAGAAAAGTATCCTCAGGTATAATTTTATTCCTTTTTCGGGCCTGAGGGACTAAATTTACGAAAAAGAAACCCCCCCGGAGTCCATAGTTAAGCTCTTTTCAGACTCCCTAAAATTGAAAATATTGTTGAGTGACCTTATTCTTTCACACTCGTTAAAACGGTCCAGAAGAATATTCCTGACGGAGTCCATAGTTAAGCTTTTTTCAGACTCCTTAAAATTGAAAAAATAGTCGAGTGATATTTTCCTTGTCACACTCGTTAAAATGGTTTTGAATTGACGTCTAGTTGGTGCTAGTTTACCCCTTTTTCGAACCGACTAGACTACTATCGAAAAAGGTACCCCAATGGAGTTTCCTTTTATGCTTTTTCAGACTCTCTAAACATGAAAAATCACCGAGTTTCCCTTCTTTGGGCTCGTTAAACTTACATCGAAGGACGTTACCATTGTGTGTTCTATCAACCACATCTGCA
>ML786304.1:47640-78310 GCA_009831015.1 Picea engelmannii | reverse complement strand
AGATTGGTAAAGAATTGGTAATGTATTTCGGCCATCAGATGCTCTTCTGACCTCACACATTAGGGGGCATCTGTTATAACCCTAAAATGCACCACACAGGTTTACCTGGCATCAGGCCAACTCATGCCTCTTCCTTGCCAAAGTCATGCTGAATAAAACCTTGAAAAACCACTTAAAACAAGCAATCCGTGCCCTAACCTCTAACTGGGCGCGAGGGACCGCTTGCTGACCTTCTACTGCACGCGGGTATCTGCAGGCTAACCCACTACAGCCCGCGGGTACCTAACAAAGAAAAAAAATCAGGAAAGTTTCCGCCGGGACACGAGGCTTTTTGTCAGTTAACTGGAACTCCCATCCATGCATGGCCGAGAGTTCGCCTAAAACCCTAGCTCCTTCTAGCCTATAAAAGAAGGGGTAGGGGTACTATTCAGAGGGGAAAAATCATAGCAAAGAAACTCTGCCAAATTGCCAAGTCCATTATTGTCCCAACCCTTTAGCCTTTCCTCGAGCTTTAGGAGAAATTCAAGCAAAGAAGTTGGAGGACAAAGAAGAGGAAGAGCCCAGGATCAGGATCGAGGAACGGTGGCCGATCTCTAAAATCATTGTAAGTTGATTCATATTGAGATTAATGAAAAAGATACTTTTCCCGTCCCAAATACATGAGTCTCATCTATGTTATTTGATTTATGTTTATCTCTAACCCTCTAGTAGATTAGTAGCATGCATGCGTAGTTTTGTCTTGATTGCAGGAAGCTTTGTGGAAGGAGCAGCAGCAGCAAGGAGATAAAAGCTCAACGGAGGATCTATTTCAACCGTCGATAAAAGGTTAGTTGATTCTTCCCATGTTTGCCTGAGAAAAGGGGTTATAGGTTTGGGTAGGAGGTTAAAAGTTATTCTTGAAGGGTCATGGTCTGCATACAAGTTCAAAGCCCTAGCTTGTTAGTCCGTAGGGTAGAATACTCTACAACACCTGAACATAGTTGCACAACATTAGATCTTGTTTGTTTTAATTTGTTTATGTTTCTATCCCCAAGGGTTAGGTATTCAAGGGTTCTACAAACAAGGGTTTTCCCTATGTTATAGCTCTCTGATATACATGTGGGGTCCAACAGTAGTACTCGGCCCAATATCTCAGGGAACTAACTAAGGAGGATAGACCATACCCTTATCCATACTACCTTACTACCTAGGTACTAGAGAGTATCTTCCCAAGTGTTGTTCTCGGTGACACTATAGCGGTCAGGCGATCGATCGGTTTATCTAAAGAGGGCTTCATGTAATCTAGGATGATCCATACACAGGTGTTGTTTGATGCACTACCACTCGAAGGGGTTCCAGCATGGGTTACAAGGGTGGCCAACATATGTGTGCTTAAGTAACACTTGTATTTCCTACATGTATGAATCCCTCAACTGTGGGTTTATGCGCGTAATGACAGATCTCTATGGCTTAAAGACGCCGAAATACATCTCTACCTTGAAAAAAAAATTTAACCCACACTTTCTAGTGAGGAAAATGCTCTGATACCACTTGTAATATACCAGATATAAAATGTATGCAAAACAGAAATAAAATGATAGAAATGGTAGAATAACAACAATATAACCAGAACATTCACCACAATAACACTAAAATGATAAGAGAATAATAACAGAAATAACACTTTGAATATGAAACCAATGTTCACGGGCCTCTTCGAGGGGGAAACCTCCAGTGGAGTAGAGCTCTATTACAATAATATCTAAGATAGGGTTCTCATACCCTTGACTCCTATTTATACTAAAAAGAAGCATCTAGAGGAAGATCCTTCTAGAAGCGAAAGCTTCTATTAGGTCTTCTTACATTCACCTTATTCTATTTTATTGAAAGGACTTATTAATATTGACCTTTATTATATCCGAATATATTGTTCTACCTATGTGCGAGTTACGACCCTAACAAAGCTGATGAATCTCAAGTCACCATCCTTTTATGGTGAAAGAGAAAGGGAAGATGATGTTCAATCATGGTTTCTTGGACTTGAGAGATATTTCCAATTGCAGAACTATTCATCAAATCTAGAAGCCATAATTTCCACCTACCATTTACATGGGAAAGTGTTATGAGGAAATCACTCTATGGCATGGGGTAAACCACAACATACAAAAATGAATGCAGAAATCAAATCTAATATCAAGTATTATATATAAACAAACATGATAACAAAACAAGATAAGGAGCCTACCTCATCCAGACGTTCGATGAAGTCTGTCGTTGAGCACTTGACTCAAAGATATATACCTACAAATTGTCCTCAACAACCAAGATACACAAGCATAAGGTGATAATATATAAATTTAGCACATATAATATAATAATCCATCAATATTCATAACAAATACACCCATGGAATAACAATTCAAATATTTGCAGGACATTAATTGGACGAGAAAATAGTATTTCTATTAAAATATGAACAACAAAAGTATATGAATGACCAACGTCTGTGTCAGCATGTCTCGGAACTGAGAAACTAAGTCCCTTCCAATTGGGCCTCCGCCACTTCAATCCTCCACCAAAGGAAATCTCATATAAGAGAGACAATGATGTTCTCCATCAAATATAGAAGAGATTGGGATCTGGACAATGTGTTCGGACTTAAAAGGACAAAGGGATGCAGACTCAATATGAATTGTATAATTTATTGAGAGTAACATTTCTCTTAAAGTTGAATTCTTCTCCTCTTCCACAACTTCGATATGGCCCATATATATCCTTCAAATGGAACTGAAGGGCTGAGTCAAAATGTTTCCAGTATATGGAAGGTCAAGGATCATGGATCCTATGATGTGACATGGAAGCCCGACACCATTTTTTAATTTTGGGCACAAAACTCGATGTACGGGGTTGTAATGGTGCAACCTGCATATACACATGTTGTATAGCTGGTAGGGCACGTATATGTGGAAAAATACAATTTTTAGCTCTCAGAAATGCAAAAACGGGACTTCAAGTATGCATAGGGAAATGGAAAATGCTTTCTGAGCAAGTTGCATGGGGTGAGGAAAGTACTTCTATAATAGATGCCCCCTAATGTGTGAGGTTGAAGGAGTATTTGCGATGGACGAAATACATTATAATTCCTAGAACTGGAGTAATGCATACTCGGTTGCATGAACTAGTTGCTCATAAGAATATTACAATCGATAATTACTTTGTAAAAATGGCTTCTAATTTGAATTACATTGTAGATCCATGTGGAAATATATCAAATAGTTGTTCATGGCCACAAATAAGAAATACAAAATTAGATACATGCCATAGGTTGTCATAGTCATGAACAAGGCATAGTGAAAACCAATCTCAAAATCAATCTGAAGATATTTGTATGCAATGGAGTACAATTTGATCTCCCATGATCACTAAAGTCATATAGGTATTGGTCCAATGAATGATAGTAACAACTCAAGAAAGTTATGACTATGAACTGATGTCTTCAAGTCTTCCACACAATCCGCCAAAGGTGCAAGTCTACATCATGTGAATAAAGGAGTTGAGTTTGAACACAATGAGACTTCGTTTGATTGCCGATCATTAAGGTATATCGTTGACAAACACGAGACAACCTACCAATAATGAAAGTAGGTATCAAGGCACCGACTACATTCTTACAAGTGTGAATAAAGGTTTTTAGGTAGAACAATTGAAGAATCCATCGATCATGAGACATTTATGTATTCCCAACTATCGATTGTGATAGAACCTATCATTGATTACTGCAAGACTCTAGGTACTCATAGGACTCTAGGGCTCGTTTCCAGAATAGATGAGTTGAAGTCGATGGAAGGAGTCCTGCTGAAAGGAGAGAATTAAGGAATATCTCATCACTTATCATGATGTACAAAGAAGTATCTTGATTATTTGGAGGAAATTAGATGAATAACATGTTCATGAACCAATGCCCATTGCCCTTGTGTGACTTTCACATGCATGAGATGAAAGAAGTGCAGTAAAAAGAACCTCTAAATAACAGCCAATAAGGAAAAATCCTGAAAAAGGCGAGGAAACCACCAATAAGGCTAATGGAATCCAAGTCTGCATGAATCCCAATGTGTGAATATATGTCTTTCTGACGAACACAATGGAAACCCCCAGTCAACAATAAATGAGGAGATGTTGATTGTTGGGTTCAAGGTTACCTACCCATAAGGAAAGTAGGACTAGGGTGCACGGTAGGAATACAACTTCATGTAAATCTGAGACACACTGATGGTATGGTTGACATGCAAAGTCAAGAGTTCTGAAAAATGGTCAAAATGGGGTAATAGACATCCTTTGAAAAGCAGCATGATACATATGGATGACTCTGGAAGCATATACTTAATGATGAAACTTTGTGATGCGGGAGAAACCAATCAAACTCTCCATAGGGAATGGAAGATTAACCAGTTGGGGGAGTAAAATCTAAGTAATGAGCTCAACTTCCTAAGGTCATGCTAAACCCAAATATTGGATTACAAGTGGAGTCAAAATTTTGTGCTCTGTTCAAAGGCAACATGATTGTTTACAACATGAGATAATATTCTTTTCCCGTTCATATTTTTTTTTTCATAGTCAAATGAATGCTATGATATAGATGAGGAAACAAGTTTCATGATTAAGAAACTAGTTCCAATAGTGTAACATACCTATTCTCAATGAAAGGAGTTTCACACAGGATATGTACACTCGAGGGAATGTTTCCTCATAGTGTACAAGGTGTCAAGCTGCATAGGATATAAAAAAGTCTTTGCTTGGCTAATGATGAAAACTATTGAAATAATATTCTTATAATGCAAAAGTGGGAACCGACAATAGGCTCAATAATTCAAGTAAGAGAATGATATGAAATTACAACTTAACTCCAAAGAATGTCCTTTTTTGAAAATTTAGTCCCCTAGGCTTGAAAAAGTATAAAACAATACCCAGGAGAACGCTTCTAGCCACTAGTGACTAGAGTATTCCTTTTTCAAAATTAGTCTACTTGGCCTGAAAAAGAGTTAATATTACACCAAACAGATTTCCTTTTAGATCCAATTAATGAGTGTTAAAGAGACAATTTCACTTGGAAATATTTTCTATTTTTGAAAGATTTGGAAAAGCAATTAAAAAAGACTCGGGAATGTTGTTCTAAGAATCATAGCATGGGGGAGGCCATGGCTCCTGTGCAGGACTTATGTCAAAATTCAGTAACTCATAGATAGCTAACACAATCTTAGGAAAACCCAATTATTTCCAGGTCGAGGACGATAAAATACTTGCAGAGGTTATGATCTGGATTTAGGAGCGGAACGAACTGATTAAGAGACTGAATACGATAAACATAGAGATATGAAGAATAAAAAAAATATCCACTGAAAAATATCTTCTATTAAATAATGAAATAGGATAAAATTGTAAAACTATAGAACTAAAACACTTGCTCAAATAGTTGTAGCTATCTCTGAGAAGAGATGTGGCTACTACGCGCATTCGTTTGAGTATAATGGATTATAATGAGGCTACATAGGTCATTTTTATATTACTCATGAATGTCAAAACCCTAGACATCCAAAAACCTAAACCTAGAAGGAGAAACGCCAAAAGTCATGTGGGCCCTATGGGTAAGTTGATGTAATTTGGTACCTCAACTTCCAAGGGTCGTAAATTTTTCATACGACCTCTGTTTTAGGCACTTGATAGACCATTGGAAAGGTATTTCAAAGAAATACACATTTTGTCACCAAACTCTAATTCATTCTATAGTTTGACTGTGGTGAGCCAAAAAAATAATGTTTAGGACCCTAAAACGACCTTGGAAGTACAACAAGATGTGTTGACATGAAAAAATACAAAATAAGCCAGTTGAATTAATGAGAGACCACCTATATCCACCTGGAGGATGTGTGGGGCTTCATATAACCCCATCAGTGTAGAACCCACAGTTACAAAGTAGTACAAAAGAACATGTTGAACAGAAAAATGAACATGAGGAGCCAGTTGGAATAAGTGGGTGGCCACCAATATACACTTGGATGAATCCTCCCCCCTTAGGAAGAAATGGTATTCATTACGTTGATTTCCCCCATCATGTGAGGAAAATTTTGTTGTATTTGGCCCTGGGAGAGCCACTTTCCTTGGTGTAGGAGTTGCCCTTCCTTGAAAACCCGATAAAGATGGATCCACTACTGGTAAGTGACCTTGACCTATGTTTCCACTATGTGATCAGTGGATTCTTGTTCCATGTAGTCAAGTTTGAGCTATATTGGTGTCAGTTGTTCTTCGATCTCGGAGGTGTCCAATAATGGGAGAAAATATGGCCGAAGGAGGTCCACATTGAATACTGGGTGCATACTATGGAAGGGTGGAGTGTTGATGTCAAAAGCGTTGCTACCCACAACCTTGGTGATAGTGTAAGGCCCATAACGGAGTGGGAGAAACTTATGATGGGTCTCGGTGAGACGCTCCTTCTACAAATGTAACCAAACTTTGTCACCAACCTACAACTGGTGTGGTACCCTATGTTGATCATGGCGTTGATTGTACTTAGCATTGGATTTATGAAAAATATCTTGGACTTGTTGGAGGATGTGATGAATTCACTCAATGAATCTCGTGGCTTTGTCAATCACAGACTAATCAGGACAAGAGTGTGTCTGTATGGTGGCAAGAGGAAGTGCAACATCAATGGGTCCCAAGGGTTGGAATCGTAGACCCACCTGAAATAGGCTATGGATGGTGGAACTATGGAGAGCCCTGTTGTAACTGTGTTTGACATATGGGAGACTCTCATCCCATGTATGTGGATGCTTAGAATTGTACATGTGTAACATGTGCACAATCATCCGATTTACAACCTCTGTTTGGCCATCGTTTTGGGGGTGGAAAGAAATCGATTTTGTGATCTTGGTGTCCAACAAAGACAAGAGACTCAACCAAAAGGTGTTGAGGAACCTGTTGTATCAGTCAGAGATGATGGTTTGTGGTATCCCAAAGTGGACCCACACTCATTCGAAGAAGATATTAGCAGTATATGCCACTATGAAATTCTTCTTACAGGCTATGAGGATGTCCATATTCGAAAAATGATCAAAGACCACAAACACATAGTCATTTCATTTCTTGGTGGATGACAGGCTAGACATGTAATCCATTGATATGGATTCCTAGGGCTTCTCGGGAATAGGAAGAGGGGTTCATAAGACTTGCTTCTTGATGGCTGGCTTGGCAATGGAATAGGAAGTGCAAGATCTGATATACTTGTTGACATCTTGTTGAATTTTGGCCGATAAATTTTTTTTTGAAGAATGACCACAGTTTTCTCCATGCCAAAATGTCCTGCAACCTGACTATAGTGGGCTTCCCAAATCATCTTTGCATGCTCACTTGTAGGAACACAGAGATGGCTCAAGTGGAATAAGATTCTATATTGAATGTGAAAATCATTGATAGTTGCGCATGTACCCAAGAGGTGATAGGTGGTGGAGAAGTCTGGATCTTGCTGATAAAGTTGGGGCCACTCATATGCTTAATGTCCATAAGAATGGAGCACAATGGTGAGTGTAGTCATAGGAGGCCGACTAAGGCAGTCAACTAAACGATTTGAGATACTTGTATTATACTTTATGTTGAGATGGAACTATTGAAGGTAGGTGGACCACTTTTGATGGAGGTCATTCTACAATTTCCCTTATGTATATATGAACTACGAAGGCTTGTGATCAGTATGCATGATCGTCTCTTTCCCCATAGTGCAATGTTTCCATTGGCGACAGGATTATACAATAGAATACATTTCGTTGTCATAAGTGGGGTATTTCTGGATAGTATCGAAGAGTGTCTCACTATGGTAAGCCATTGGATACCCATGTTGAGTGAGAACTGAGCCCAGAACATAGTCAGATGCATCAGTCTCAATCTTGAATGGTTGTTGTAGATCGGGAAAGGAGAGGACTAGAGATGAGCATAAGTGATGCTTCATATCATCGAATTATCGTTGTTTCTCCATACCCCACATGAAATTGGTCCTACCACTACCCTTGGTCACTTGGATGAAGGCCCATGTAATATGGGAGAATCCCAACACAAATGGTCGATAGAAGTTGGCTAGTCCCAAAAATATTTGAAGCTCGATCAGTGTGGTCAGGGTTGGCCAGTCATGGATGACTTGGATCTTAGTTGAATCAACATTTACCCCATGCTCATCAACAATCTAGCTCAATTATTGGACATTGTTCATGCCAAAAGAGAATTTTTCCAAGTTGGCATAAACCTTGTGTTGCCGCAGAGTGTTGAAAACCTGTTGAATATGTCGCATGTGCTCCTCCAACGTTCTTCTCAAGATGAGGATGTCATCCAAATATAATACCACAAAGGAGTTGGTTAATGGTCTCAATACATTATCCATCAACCTTATTGATCCAGGTGGATATCGGGGGCCACCCACCTTTTCCAAATGGCTCAAAGCAGTTTTTTGGCCATTTTGGCAATTTACTATTTTTAGCAGGTTTTCACTTCCGGGGCCATTTTGAGGGCCTAAATGAAGTTTTTTTGAGATCAAGGCTCTCAATTATACTGAGCCCCCAAAATGAATCTCCTCGACGATACCTTTCCAATGAGCTATCACACACCTAAAACAGAGATCGTATGCAAAAGTTACGACCCTGGGAAGTTGATGCACCAACTTACCCAAACGGGGCCCACGTGACTTTTGGCGCTTCATCTCCTAGTGTTAGGTTTTTGGATGTCTAGGACTTTTGGCATTCCCGATTATTGTAAAAAGGCCTCCAGAGCCTCATTGTAACCATCTTCTTGTGAATGCGAGTAGCCGTCACATCTCTTCTTAGAGATAAGCTGCCACCATTCTAGCGAGTCTTTCACTCTGTATTTTTACAGTCTCTGTACATTTCTTTGATTAATAGAAATCGTGTATTACTGTATATCTGTGTTTATGGTTGAATCTATGATACATTTCTGTTATATTATTGAATATCTGCAATATCTCTGTGCATTTCTTTATTATATCTCCGCTCTCATTTCGTGCCAAAAATAATCCGGATTAGTGGTATCAGAGCAGGTTGCTCTTGTTCGTTTTTTTCAGTGCATGTCCCCAACGAGGTCCGAGTATAGAAAGTTGGGTCTCGAGCTTGTCTCTCTCGAGGACAATCGCTCTCGCACACCCAAGAAACCCTCAATGGCAGAAGAAAAGAAAAACGATGGAGCAGACGATCCTATCAGTCGGTTGCTTGAGCAAGCTCTCACGCGACAGAGGGATGAAATGATGGAGAATTTTTCCCACATCCTTCAACGCCTGCCGATAGAATTAGTTGCATCTTCATCAAGCGACCACTTTGGAGGCACCTCACCTTTCAAGGTACAGGTTAATTTTGATATTCCTGTATTTGAAGGTCAAATAGATGCAGATGCCCTAGATAAATGGCTAAATCTGCTAGAAGGTTATTTCTCTGTTCATAATTTTTCAGACAAGGAAAAGATCACCTTCACACTCCTTAAGGCTCTCCCCCATGTCAAACATTGGTGGGAAAATTATTGGGAGCAAAGTTCCACAGAGGATTCTGGAATATATGGGGCCAAGCCCACTTGGGAATTTTTTGTGGATGCGGTAAAGGAACAATACTACCCTGTTGGAAACTATGAGGAACAATACATGAGATGGACCACACTGCGGCAAGAGAGGGGCCAATCAGTTTCGGAGTTCACCAATAGTTTCCATACCTTGCGCACCAAGATGGGTATCAAAGACTCTGAACGAAATTTGGTTCTGAAATACCGTGGGGCTCTACACAGATACATCCAAACTGAAATGGATTTTCTAGACATCTCATCACTCGGTGCTGCCTATCGATATGTTGTTAAAATCGAGTAGAAATTTAAGCAACAGAACAAATGGGAGTTCAGGTCTGCAAATCCACAACAACCAAAGTATGAAAAAGACAGCCCTAACAAACAGTCTCCTGAAAACTAGTCCAAGCCACAGGAAAAGAAGGGTCACGGGAAGACAAAGAAGGACACCGGAAAATGGTGCGATTTCCAAAAAAGCCCCTGGCACAACACCGACGAATGTCACTCAAAACATTCATTGGTGGCCGAGATCAAAGACAAGGAGCCAAAACCTGATTCAGAATCTGATTCTGAAAATACTGGTAAAAGATAGATCATCGATGCAGACCCCACTGCTATTGTCGTGACCACAACAATTCAACCAGAAGAACCAATAGATCGAGAAGAGGGGGAGTGCCTTTTTCATTCACATATGTGGGTGAAGGGGACCCCGCTGCATTTTATTGTTGATAGCTGAAGCCAGAAGAACCTCATCTCAGCAGAGGTCGTCAAACAGTTGGGATTGTCGACAACACCACACCCGCAACCATACAGCATTGGGTGGCTTTGCCAAGGATGAGATCTTCGTGTTAGCCAGCAGTGTCGATTGTCATACGGCATCCAACCCTTCAAGGATGAGGTATTATGTGATGTTGCCCCACTGGATGTATGTGATGTTCTCTTGGGCCAACCATATATGTGGAAACACCATGCTATCTATTAGTCTCGACCCCGTAGTGTCATTATTACTCTGGGGGGTCATCTCTACAGGATACCAGAGGTAGTTCCAACTACTGCCCCACCTAAACAGTGCTGCAAGGTAGTATCTCATACTAGAAAATTCATCTTCTCCACAATCTATTCAAAGGGTGAACAGAAGGATACTGCAGCCACCACAGCTTCGACCAAAGCACCTTCTATCCAACAGAAGCAGGTCAACAAGGTTGCAGCAAAGCACAAAGATTCCTTCTCCACACAGTCATCTAAAATAGCCAGACTGGTTAAAAACGTCCAAACCTTCCAGCCACAGGTTCGTGACAGATTTCCACAAACTAAGCAGCGTGACTTCTCCAGCAAGACAAGCAGCTCACCAAGATGCAGATTCAACAAATGATTTTCCCTCTCCCCCGGGAAATCAATGCAATGGAGACCATTGCTTCCTAAGGAGGGAGGATTGATCTAGGTGGATATCGGGGGCCACCCACCTTTTCCAAATGGCTCAAAGAAGTTTTTTGGCCATTTTGGCAATTTACTATTTTTAGCAGGTTTTCACTTCCGGGGCCATTTTGAGGGCCTAAATGAAGTTTTTTCGAGATCAAGGCTCTCAATGATAGACAAAGTCATGATTGATCCCCCAAAATGAATCTCCTCGACGATACCTTTCCAACGAGCTATCACACACCTAAAACAGAGATCGTATGCAAAAGTTACAACCCCAGGAAGTTGATGCACCAACTTACCCAAACCGGGCCCACGTGACTTTTGGTGCTTCATCTCCTAGTGTTAGGTTTTTGGATGTCTAGGACTTTTGGAATTCCCAATTATTGTAAAAAGGCCTCCATAGCCTCGTTGTAACCATCTTCTTGTGAAAGCGAGTAGCCGTCACATCTCTTCTCAGAGATAAGCTGCCACCATTCTAGCGAGTCTTTCACTCTGTATTTTTATAGTCTCTGTACATTTCTTTGATTAATAAAAATCGTGTATTACTGTATATCTGTGTTTATGGTTGCATCTCTGATAAATTTCTGTTATATTATTGAATATCTGCAATATCTCTGTGCATTTCTTTATTATATCTCCTCTCTCATTTCGTGCCAAAAATAATCCTGATCACTTATGAAAGTGGTTGGTGCATTTTTTAAGCCAAAGGGCATGAATGGCCATTTGTAGAGACCTTCTCTAGACTTGAAGGCTTTCTTCCATACATCAGTTGGTTCGACAGGAACCTGATCGTAGCCACACTTCAGGTCAATATTACTGAATAAATTTTCCCCCTTGAGTTGGTCAAGAAGGTAATAAATCCTGGGAAGGGGGTAGCAGTTCCTGACTGTGATTTTGTTTAAGGCTCTTTAATCAATGCAGAGTCACAAAGTCTTGTCATTCTTCTGCACTAGTACAACCGTGCTTCTGTAAGGGTAGGATATGGGTTTGATGTGCCCATTTTGAAGAAGCTCTTGGATCTAATGCCTAATTTCATCATTCTCCATCAGCGAGCATTGATAGATTGGTCTATTAGGTAGAGGTGCGTCGGGGGTCAGATCAATTAGATGCTTGACTTGACAGTGTGTCGGTACCCTTGTAGGTGATGAGAATATGTCTTTGTATTCTTCCATGATCCCGTACACTTGATTTTTCTGCAAAGAGAGGCATTGTGTAGAGGCCACAGATGTGTCGAAAACCTTCTTCTTACTCAAAGCATGGATCACAAAGAAGACGAACTTCTCTGTGTGTGAAATGACCTTATTGCATTTCTTAGCAGAGATTAAAGAAATAGAAGTAGGTGGTGCTACCTCTGGCATCCTATACAATTGTCTACCCAAAGTAATAATAAGACTACGGTGTCTAGACTCATACATAGTGTGACACTTCCACAAATATGGTTGACGTAAAATAACATCACAAACTTCAAGGGGAGCAATATCACAAATTACCTCATCTTTGAAAGGCTTGATGTCGTAGGGAAGATGAAACTGTTGGCTGACATGAAGATCTCTTCCTTGGCGAAGCCATCGAATGGTTTAGGGTTGTGGGTGTAGTGTCATTGGCATGTCCAACTGCTTAATGACCTCTGTTGAAATCAAGTTCTTATGACTACCGCTATCGACAATGAGATGAAGTGGATCACTGTTGACCCACATCTGCAAGTGAAAGAGGTGTTCCCATTCCTCTATTTCTTTTGGTTCACTTGGTCGAACTTTGGTGGTAGTGATAGTGGCACTTGGTTCAACATCGATAATCCTCTTCCCTCCATCAGTATTTGTCTCAGAATTAGAATCAACCTCTGACTCGAAATCCTTCATCTTGACCATGAGGGACTACTTGGAGCGGAATTCTTCGGTGTCGTGCCAAGGACTTTTATCGTACTCACACCATTTTCCCGTGTCCTTCTTCGTATTATCATTGCCCTTATTGTGTTGCAAATTGCACGAGTTTTCCTGAGGGCAGCCATATCAACTTGGTCCCTTTTTGTGTGGGTTGGGGCTACCTTTTCCCTGCTTCGGTCGTGAGGGGTTTGCAAATCCAAACTCTCTCATTTTATGCTTAATGTTTTTCTCGATCTTGAGAGCGTATCTATAAATCATGCTTAATGAGGTGATGTCCAGGATCTCCATTTTTGTTTGAATGTATTTATGAAAATAGTCACGATATTGTATCAACAAATGACACTTAGAGTCTTTGATACCTAATTTGGTGCATAGGCTATGAAAAATATTGGTGAAATGTGGTATTGTCTAGTCTCTTTCTTGACGTAGGGTGGTCCATTTGTTGTACTAGTCCTCGTAGCTTCCAACATGGTAGTACTATTCTTTAATGGAATCCTAGAAGGAATCCCATGTAGGGGCCACCAAAAACATTGTATATTCCTCCACGATCCTTTTCTCAGAGTAAGTATGCCACTAGTCTTTAACATGGGGAATGACCTTGAGGAGTGAAAAAATGATCTTTTCCCTATCGAAAAAATTGTGGACCAAAAAATATCCTTCGAGCAGATTCAACCATTTATCTACATAATCCACATCTATCGGTCCTTCAAATAATGGAATATCAAAATTTACCTATACCTTGAAGGGGGTTGCATGGCCTCTTGATGAAGATGCTTTTCTTGTGGGAAGTCGTTGAAGGATCTAAGTGAAGTTGTCCATAATGTCATTTCTTTTCCATGCGAGGGATTTCTCGAGCAACATTTTAATAGGATATCCTGCTCCATCATCTTTATTTTAATCCCCCATGGGTTATTTTCGGGCTCGGTGTGATCGATATTGTATTGGCTCGATTGGTTCAAGTCCCAACTTCTTGTACCCATATCCTTTCGGGGACATGCACGAAGAAAAATAAATGAAGAGTAGACCGCTCTAATAAAAATGATACTGATTTAGGAGCGGAAAGAACTAATTAATAGAATGAATATGATAAACACATATATATGAATAATAACACAAATATCCAGTGAGAAATATCTTTTATTAAATAATGAAAGAGGATGAAACTATAAAACTACAGAGCAAAAATACTTGCTCGAATGGTGGTAGTTATCTCTGAGAAGAGATGTGGCTTCTACGTGCATACATCTGAGAAAAATGGATTACAATGAGGCTCCATAGGCATTTTTGATATCACTCATGAATTCCAAAGTCCTAGACATCCAAAAACCTAACCCTAGAAGGTGAAACAGCAAAATTCATGTGGACTCTATGGGTAAGTTAGTGTAATTTGGTACCTCAATTTCCAAGGGTCGTAAATTTTGCAAACAACCTCCATTTTAGGCATGTGATATCCCATTTGAAATTTATTTCAGAGAAATACATATACCTCCATCAAACTCTGACTTTGTCTACAGTTTGATTGTTGCGAGCCAAAAAAACAACGTTTAGGGCCCCAAAATGGCCCTGGAAGTACAAAAATATGTGCTGACATGAAAATGTACAAAATAAGCCAGTTGAATTAGGAGAGATACCATCTATATCCACCTATAGGATGTGGGGAGCTTCAGATAGCCCCAGAAATGTAGAACCCACAATTACAAAGAAATACAAAAGAACGTGTTGAACAAAAAAATGGACACAAGGAGCTAGTTGGAATAGGTGGGTGGCCACCAATATCCACCTGGATCAGGTTACCTTATCTACAATATATTGAGGAATTAACCTTATATGGAAGGGTGTATAAAAAGGAAGTTAAGGATCTACAAGATCATTCCAATCGAAGGAAACCACCATAGGAATTTGAGGGAGCATACTCAGAGAGAGTGGAATGCTCCCTTGTGCAGGAGCTACAGAACTAGAAATGCTAAGGACATGGTCGAAAGACGTATCAGCCCCCAAAATAAGAGTGTGATTAACCAAATATTGCATCGTAAATGTCACTTCGTTGGACTTTTTACTCTCCAAGAGAAGAGTGGTATCAACCGAATATTTCATCAACATGACCACTTCTTCAACCATTGGTTGAATAGGATGTGACACAACAATGTCAAGAGACACATCACCCCCAAAAATAAGAGTGGTGTTGGCCGAAGTTTCCATTGACACTACTGCTGGTTGAACAAGATATGAGACAACAAGGTCAGGAGAGGCATCACCCCAAAAGGAAGAGGGGTTTTAGATGAATATTACATCAGCATGATCGTTGTATCAACCAAACAAGGACTAGAATTTTGGTGAACCAAAGATGACTCAGAACCTGAAGGGCCCCAAGGAAAGGAGCATGCTTCTTGTACCACAACAGTAGCAGGGAAAAAACTAGTAAGGTGATATCCTTTACAAAGCCTACAAAGGAACTTGGCCTTACGTAGTATATGTGGAGGATTATCGATCGTATGGATTCACCCAGCATGACTTGCAATGGCTAGTGACATGATCTAAGCATGACTTGTAGAGGCTAGTAGCTCATCTCTAACATGAATTGCAGAGGTTGGTGATGGGTCCCCAACATGACTAATAGAGTTTGGTGATGTATGTGCAGTGTGACTAGAAATGATTAGATTTATGGCCCCAGCATGACTTGCAATGACTGGTTGTTGGTCTCCAACATGACTTGTAGAAGTTTTTGATCAATATCCAACATGACTATCATATTTTGGTGATATAATGTCAGTATGACTCGCAGTCATTGGACTTGTGGAAATGGTTGGTTGCGGAATTTGAGAGTAAGGTTCGAGGAAAGATTGGTTTTGCAAAATTGCAGGCCAGGAAGGGTGTAATGTCCCCCACCTCTTGATGAAGAGGTTTGGGAAGACTTAGTGGTCTGGGCGTCCCCACTAGACCATAGTCTCACACAAAGGGGAAAATTCAACCAAACTAATGTTATATTTTTATGTTGACTTAATGAAAAGGTAAAAGGGGTTAAATATGTAACTCAATGAAGGAATAGAGCATTGGAGGTTGAGTTAGGAGTTGACCCTAGGGGTTAACTTAACTCAGCAGGGAAACATAAAAAAGTATAAAGAGAAGGCTAGGGTGCACCTCTCATTTCATCTTGGATATTTGGTATTTTCTTGTTGATGCTCTTGAGAATACAATTTTGAGGGTTTTGATATTACTAACCCTAGAGAACAACTTAGTGGTGAAATATTCTAGTCACCTTGTTCCAAGCTTGGTCTCGGGGATGAAATACTCCACCCACACCATTCTACATCCATCATCTATTTAGGAGGATTAGCAAGGTTGTACCAGTTAGGGTTTTCCATTAGGGGTGCACCATTTGTGGAAGAACAGTTCAATCCAACCTATTGAGGAAGGTTTAGGAGAATTCATCATTAGGGTTTCTATTGTAGGCCCTTACTCATTAGTTTGGAGGTCTCCTTGAGAAGTTATCACATCCCTATCATTGTCTGCAAGTTGGGACGGATTTAGGAGAGAGAGGACGATTTGTTGATTCAGTGATTTGCAGATCTAGGAGGTTATACCTTAGATATGACCTTGAAACTTCTCCCAGGGGTTTGTTACTGCCCTATCTATCATCCTAGGGATTTTCAGTTGATTCAGAGCCCTTATTCATCCAAGCCAAATTATTGGCCATATTCAGGGTTTCAGGAGGGTCGTACCAGTTTGGGGTTTCTATAGTTAGAGGGGGAGGCATCAGTATTTGGGCTCTATACCTCAGGAGGAGGCTATTATTTCCATGATCTATCACTTGGAGGAGTTTGGAAGAATTTAGGAGTCTTCATCTTTAGGAGGGTTGAACCCTTGGTCTCCATTGTCTTTAGCAAGTCGTACCATCAACTTGAGGGTTAGGCTAAACATTAGTTTTGTAGTGGAGTGTTCATCTTATATTGAAGCCTTTGGGAGGCCTACTTTGTATCTCTAGGAGCATTTTGTATGAAGCTCATATTATTGTCTTGAACCCATCTAAATCTATTCCATATATGTTTCTCTATTGTATCAGGTTCTTTCTTTCTTATAATAAAGTTTAGATCTTGTTTGTGGTACATATATTGTGTATTGTTGAGATATTCATATGTTGGAATGCTTCTTGTATAATATGGTTGAATAACTAAATAAAACCTAAGGCCGAAATGTTCATGGCCAACCTGCATACACAACAATAAAATATCTAATCAATGGTTAGCTATTGTTTCCAAGTGAAAAATTGGCTTGGGAACATTATAGTGGTATCAAAGCTCTTATCCTCCCATCTTGCGAGGATTAGATCATGTAAAGTTACAGTGATATATATATATGGGTCGAATGAAGAAGAAGACCAGTGAAACATAAGTCGAAATGGGGGGGTCAGGTGATGACCATGAGCCATAGGGATTGTCTTACTTGGCACGTGAATTCCATAAAACCGTAAACCATACAGAAAGTACCATGGTCCATCACTTATAAGAGAACCAAGAGGAAAATCGTAAGGGACAAACTGAAATCACTGAGACCTTGAAGAAGGTAGATGGGAATCTGAGGAATATTGATGAGAAGCAAACTAGGATAACCAAGCTATTGATGCAGATGACTCACCAGGGAAAAGAACCCGAGACATATGGAAACATGTATAATCCAGAAAAGGCTCCCAGGTATAGTTTCGATCATATTCCCTATCATCAGTCTGAGGGAAGCAATGGAGGGGACACATCAAATGGACAGATGGGTAGCATGGCTACCCCTAGGACATACTTTCCCATGTTCACAAATGAATAGGTACAACATGAATAGGTGTATGATTTTGTTGAGAAGATGGAACAATGTACTAGGGAGTACCATGATTTGGATATGACGATTCAAAGGCAGATGTCCTTGGATCAATACTTCCAACTCAAATTCAGAAACAAGCCCAGGCCAAACCATAGGAATAATTATGAGTTTGAATGTAGAGTGGGGAAGATGGAGATTCCATACTTTTATGGTACAACCAAGATGACATTGTAGGCATGGGTTCAGAAGTTGGACACTTATCTATAGTTGAATACCATGAAGGATATGGAAGCCATCAAGTTTGCGACCGTGTAATTAGATGGAAAATCTCATGATTGGTGGTATCATGGACTTACCAGACTAGGACAAAATCCAATAGTGACCTATACATATTTCACATAGAGGCTCATTGGCAGATTTGATCAGGGGGATATTGAGTTGCACTTTCGAGAGCTCACACAACTCAGGAATACAGGAGAAATAGAGGTGTACATTGAAGAATTTCAGAGGCTAGAAGTCATGGTACATGAACCAGACTCATGATTCTCTTCATTGAAGGGTTTATGGAACCCTTTAAGGGTTGGGTAAAGGATTTTAAGCCTACCAACCTACAGGATGTTATTTGGAGGACGAGAGATCTAGGGCCAACTGTCAAGTCTAAATTTGTGCCTAGACCACCTCTTAATATAGGAAGGAGAGATCAAAGACCTCCAATGAAGCAAGGAGGACGTGACCCAAGGGTGTTTGATAGGGGCTGAGGCAGAGTGGATCAAAACACTAGAAGGGAATTGAGGAGGAAGAAAATTTTCTTCACTTTCAAAGAGCCATGGAACCCATCATAGAAATGTATGGGCCATGGTCAAGTCCACTACATAGAAGTGACTTCATACAATGAGGAAGAAGAGGATTTTTTCCAGATACAGAACATAGAGCCAGACACCATAGAGACAGCAGAGGAGGAGCCCATAGGATGTGCCAGTATGGGTGAGGAGAAAGACACCTTGGCATCCATCAACGAAGTGCCCAAATATAACACTTTCAGGATGAGAGGAGTTCTACAAGGAAAAAAGGTATTTGTGTTTATAGATGGGGCAGCTTCTCATAACTTCATTGACTCAACATTGTTGCGGAGGAGACATATACCCATATTTGAATTTGAAGGATTCAAGGTGGAGGTAGTAGGTGGAAGCACTATGCCTTGTGATAGGTACATTCCAGGTATGAAGCTTACATTGGGTAGGCATGAGATGATACAGGATGTCTATGTGATGGAACTTCCAGACACTAACATAATCATTGGAGTTTAGTGGCTTATCACATTGGGGCCTATCACCACCAACTACAAGACCATGGAGATGTCTTTCATAGAGGAGGGTGGATGAAAGGTAGTGCTATGAGGCATGACATACAACTCAGTCAAGGTAGTTACAGCCAAGAGGATGGAGGCGATATTCAGGAGGGAAGAGATAGTTTATGCAGCTGAATGAATAATTTCAGGATGTGTGGATGAGCAGGGCAAGGTTCATTACACCCCAGAAGTCCAAGAAATCATTGACAAACACAGTAAGGTGTTTGGACCTATCCCACCAGGGGTGCCACCAGATAGGGGGTTTGATCATATAATCACGTTGGAGGTAGGAGCCAAACCAATCATCACCACACCATACAGGCATCCAAAGAAGTATAAAGACGATATAGAGAAATCCATCAAAGAGATCTTGGATATGGGGCACATCAGGTCAAGCTCTAACCCTTTTTCTTCTTCGATAGTATTGGTCAAGAAAAAATATGGAACTATGCACATGTGCATTGACTTTCGGGCACTGAATAAGAAGACCATAAAAAAAAAGTATCCTATACCAAGGATTGATGATTTGCTGGATGAATTACATGGGGTTGTCTATTGCACAAAAATTGACCTACGCTCATGCTACCACCAAATAAAAATGAGGGAGGAGGATATCCCAAAAACTGCTTTCAAATGTCATTATGGTAATTATGAGTTCTTGGTGATGCCCTTTGGATTAACCAATGCCCCAGCCACGTTCCAATATTGTATCAACCATGTCTTCAACAAGCAACTAAGAAAGCACCTTTTGGTATTTTTTTATGACTTTCTCATTTGTAGTAGGATATGGGAGGAATACCTTCATCATCTGGATCAAATTTTGTCTATCATCGAGAAGCAATCACTATATGATAAAGAGTCCAAATGTGAGTTTGGAATGATGGAGGTTCTTTACTTGGGACACATCATTGGAGAAAAGGGGTTATAGGTACATCAGTAGAAAATTAAAGCCACTGTGGAGTGGCCTACTCCTAAGACACTCACATAATTAAGGGGATTTCTAGGTGTGTGCACTTAGTACAGGAAATTTGTCAAAGGGTTCTCTCAACTTTGTTCACCCTTGACTAATTTGACTAATAATGGAGCCTTCAAATGGAGTGAGGAGGCTCAATTTACATTTCACAAGATGAAGAAGATGTTGAGCATGTGCCCATTCTTAGCCCTACCAGATTTCAGCCAACCTTTTACCTTGGAGTGTGATGCCTCAAGAGAAGGTATAGGGGTACTAATGCAAAATAGGAAGCCTCTTGACGATGAGAGCCGAAAACTCAGGGGACCTGAGCTACTTTACAACATTTATCACAAAGAAATGTTGGCTATCATGCACGCTCTATCCAAATTCAGGAAATACCTGGTAGGTGCACGGTTTGTGGTCAAATCAGATAATAACAGTCTTAAGTACCTATTGGAGTAGAAGGACTTAAATGAAAGGCAACATAAATGGGTAATAAGAATACATGCCTATGACTTTGACATTGAATTTTCCAAAGGGAAGAACAACATGGTGGTTGATGCATTGTCCAACAGGCCATCCATTTATGCCATGACAAATGTGTCTGTTGATTGGAAGGACCACTTGGTGATGGAGTATGAAAAGGATCAGTTCGCTTATCAGATTATGGATGGGCAAGTACAAGACGATAACTTCAAGATCATTAATGACCTCATCTATTATAAGGGATGAATATTTTTGGTTCTTGGATCGGATTTTAAATCCAAAGTGTTGCAGGCATGTCATGATTGACCAATGGAAGGGCACCAAGGGATTGGTAAGACTTACAGATAGGTGAGGGAGAGATTCTCATGGAAGGGCCTCAAGGAGGATGTAATGAAGCATGTCAAGGAGTGTACTACATGTCAGGAGAACAAGGATGAGCACACTCACCCGACAAGACTATTGCAACACCTACCCATCCCAAAGCACAAGTGGGAAAGCATATCCATGGATTTCATCACAGGGTTGTCAAAGGAACAGGGGAAAGACTTAATTTTCATAGTGGTGTATAGGTTGAAAAAGTTTGCACACTTCTTCTCCATATCTACAGACTTTAGTTCAGCACATGTGGCCGAATTATTTTTTAGGGAAATCTTCAAGCTGCATGACCTACCCAAAACCATTGTTAATGACAGGATAGCAGATTCATTAGTACGTTCTGGTAGGAGTTGTTCAGACTAGTTGGTACAACCTTGACCCCTAGTACCAGTTATCATCCTCACATGGATGGAAAGACCGAAATAGTTAACAAATGGGTGCAAGTTTATCTTAGAAATTTTGTGGCAGGGAAGCAGAAAGCGTGGGTCAGGTGGCTACACTTGTGAGAATACTGCTACAACACAACCCATCACATGTATATAGGCATGACACCATTCAGGTAATTATACATATATGATTTACTCTCCTTTGTGGAGATTTATTTTGGTGACAACAGGGCTCCAATGGTACAGGATTGGCTACAACAGAGTCAGAACATCCTCAAAGAGCTGAAGGATCATTTATAGAAAGCACGGAACCAACAAAAGGTCCAAGAAGATAAACACAAAGTTGAGCATACCTTTGAGGTTGGTGACTTAGTCTATCTAAGGCTCCAACCATACATCTAGGATTCTATAAAATTAAGTGGAGCAAAGAAGTTATAGCCACATTTCTTTGGACCCTACAGGATCAGCAGGAAGGTAGGGGTCGTAGCTTATGAGTTGGAGCTTCCACAGGGCAACAATATATACAATGTCTTCCATGTGCCCTGCCTAAAGAAGGCAGTAGGCCAACACATCACACCCCTTTAGTTGCTTCCTCCCTTGGACGAAGAGGGGAAACTGGTTTCGATTCCGAAGGAGATACTAGAGGTTCGGGAAGACTTAGTGGTCTAGGCATCCCCACTAGACCATAGGGGAAATGTCAACTAAACTAATGTTATATTTTTAAGTTGAATTAATGAAAAGGTGTTACACATGATTTTGGTCATTCTGGTGATATCTTAACATTGGTGTATTCAAGCTCCCAACAAGGACTTTTTGCCTTAGAAAAGTGGCTCTTGTCTCCTTCCAAAAATATATTTTTAAAGTGAGTTCGCGGGCTACCTATGGCCTAGGGTGTGAGAATCCCTCATTCTCATAGGCCACCCATAGTTAGGGTGCAAACTTCTCACATTCTTATCTATACACAGGGTGCGAACCTGTTTTTAGGCTTGGAAAGGAGAAGAGGTCTCGAGGGTTATAGAAGGGAATCTTCTAGAAAATGAGTTGGCATTTGTATGGTTGTCATTTTACTGACTTCTCATATTTGATGGGATCATCGTCATCCATGTCACCATCTCTTCTTCTCCTATATATTGAAATGTTTCTCTTGGAAACGGTTAAGCAAGATTGAATGAAGAATTGGTGAAAGAATTGTGTGAAGAACCCTACTTTGACAGAAGCTTCAAGGCTCTATTTGGTCTATCAAGAGGAATTGGATCTTCTTCATGCAAGTACCAAGAAAGTGTGTGTGTTGGAATCAAGGGTCGCTAAAAGGAATCTTGAAACATCAAGGCGATCAAGTTGTATCTTCTACTTTCAATTAATATGATACAATGACATGTCCCTTTCCCATAAAGTCACTCTTACTTTATTGTGTAATTCCTTGATCATATGCATAAGTTGACGTTGAATACACTTTTCTATCTTCACTTTGGTTTGTTTGTGTTGTCTCAGACTTGACTTCATGAGAGCACCGAAGCAAAGAGGGAACAAAAGAGACCTAAGGAAGTGATATAAAGGTATGTCACTTATTCCTTCCTATTAGCAAATTCAATGATTACAACTTAGGGAAAGAGTCGTGTCCTGTCCTGTTTTGTTCTAGATCTAGGTGGATATAGGGAGATCTATTAGTGTCTGCACCTACCGATTAGTCTGATAACAAAATTGGCGACTCTACTGGGGATGCAACCCATTTTTGGTGGTTTTTGGTGGTTTTTCCTTGGCCATTTTCTCTTACCTCGCCATTTTTCATTTCTATCAATCTCTGAGTCTTGAGGATACCCTAATAGACTCTCTGGGTCCAGAAGTTCCTTCAAATTTTTTTTCTTTTTCCAATTTTTTCTTAGTTTCATGCCTTCTCGCACTGAACCCTATTGTAGCTTGTGAGAATGCTTCGTTCTCACACTGTACACCACTGCTAGCCTGTGAACCCATTTGCAAATTTTTGGGTTAAGGTTTTATATATTCTCAGATGCTCATATTTGTATGTGTGTCTGAAAAGAACTTCTTGGGCCACTGATTGATTGTTTCTTGACTTTGGATTTTATGAATGATTAGTTTTCGGAAATCGAAAACTCTTCTTGTTCATTTTTTCTCAACTACTATCTCTTGACCTTTTCTTGAAAAGGATATAATCTCTGGTTCTGAAATTCGAGTACTTGTTTAGTTGGGAGCTAGTGATCGGTTTATAAGTTGGGATTAATTCTCTTTCTCAATTGCTCATTACTTGGAAAATTGTTGCCCTCATGCATTTGAAAAGACTAGTCTTGTCTACTTGTTATTTTTGTCTTCATTGAAAGATTGGTTCGGGTTTTTGTTGTATATTGATTTTCATTAGTTGTTAGTTTTTCTTAGTTCCACCACTGTTGTGTGGTTTCTATTGAAAATTAAAAAACATTTTTCTTTTTAAGCAATTTTTTATTTCAAAAATATTGGCATTCAATTGTTGAGATAGAACGAATAGAGAATTGGCATTGTTCATGATTCACTGATATTGAATTTCAAAGAAGATCGTACATCGTAGTTCAAGATTGTTCCAGAAAACTCCTCTTTCCCTCCTATAAATAGGATTCATCGAACAAAAAATTGGTATCTTTCATTCCTATCTACGCATTGTTGGGTCAAAGTCTCACACAACATCGGTTTCATTTCCATCTCCTTTGAGTAACAAAAACCCTTAATAATATTGCACAATTTTTAAAATTTAACTAGTAACTCTTTTCTAGGGCTCTATTACAACAACATTAGCTAGGCTAGAGCTTTGGAATAGGTAGAGAGATACACTCTCCAAAGCACAAAACACACAATAGCATATTGTGGTAAGGAGTGTCAAATTCCATTTGCAACATTTTGTCCTGGGAAGCCCTTCTCACACAAGGGTCAAACCCGAGGTCACATTGATATTGACAGAGTTACTCACCCTGCTTTGTTGACATCGATGTAGAGATTGCACGTATTATGGGGGTCACTTGAAGGTATACCCACAATGATGAGTGGAAGCCTCTTAAGCTGATTTAGGGATAGATACCCTGCCCTTGCGTGTGGATCGGACTGTCGACTGTCCCCCTAGGCTCTATTGTTGTTGGTGGTAAACTTAGTGGCCTATATTCTTAGGGTCTTACACAAGGTGACTATGAAGGGGCAAGTCTTGACGGTACTTGGAATCAACGTTGGCCAAACTCACTCGGGCTCCTTGGAGGGTATACCCATGATTATGTGTGGGAGCTTTCACCAAGGTGTAAGTTTGTTAAGTAGGTCATCAATGTAACTTTTCCACCCTAGCCCAACCCCTTCTTTTCTCATCGTTGCGACGTTGGATTTCATCACCAACTAGTGACTTTGGAATTAGGTCTTGTTTGCTTGGTTTTGCTTCCTAGATTCTTACTAGCGCATGCTGTTGTTTACCCAAGTTGACCATATAATTTCCTTCATAATTTTTTTAACTCAATCACAATTGACCCTCCATGTTGTTCATGTAGAATGCAAGGCTTACCCCCAGAAAATCTGGAAGGTTCTCAAAGCTTTCCTACCAACTCACCGGAGGGCTCTCCTTAATAGAGTGAATTCCAAGACACTACCACTCCACAAGTGGAAAGAACTGACTCTCTAGAATGGTTCTGAATTACCAATTCTTCAGAGGACTTTCGACTTCATCCCGACTCTGAGAGACATATTATGTGAGTGAATTATTCTAGAGACTTGGTTGTTTTGTCTTCTGGATTGCCGACTGGACCTTTCCTAGGACTTGAGGGTCAAGAGACTTTTTGGACTACTGGATTTTTTAGACGGGATCTCTTTGGCTCAGGAGTAGGCATTGATATCACCGTCTCACCTGTGCTACCCGAAACCTATGATCCAGATGTAGTACCTTTTACTACTTCTTATTACTTTCCTGGTATAGAAGCTCTGTGAGCTGACCACATCTTGAATCTCCCTTTACAAATGGTCCATTGCACAAATTCTATGAGTCTTCACACTGGGATTACTGCAGCTAGCCAAGCCCCCATTGGCACACTGCTTTTTCCCAGAGTCACCCCGACACTTCCACCTGGATACCATGTGTTGAATGCCTCTATCCCCGCTCCTACGTAAATCACATCCGAAACTACTGGTGGTCCCACTCCTTCTAGGCACTCTCCTCCCAGTTTCATTTCGACACTTCCTCCACCCCCTTTTAAAGGACCTTTTCCATCCTCTATCGGTGACACTGATCCTAGTGGCACCATTCCGTCATTCACACCAAATTACCAAATTCCTATTGGTGGACAATTTCACCAAGGAGGCCCAACTCAACCCCCCCTTGCAGGGAAAATCCCAATTGGAACACAACCCTTGATTGGAGGATAACCCCCACCGACCCCACTATATGGACAAAACATACCTCCATCTTTGGCCCAATACTGGAATCATCTTTTACAACATAACCCTCACCAGACTGGGGGGAAACAACCTCTGGATAGCTCCATCGTACCCTCTGGTATAGGCCAACCCTATCCCGGTAAGTCTAATCCTATTTGGGGCTTGAATGATCAACCCCATGCCCCCATTCAAGGGTACAACCCTATGAGTTACTTGCCTCCACAACAACCACCGACTCTGCCCGGATCTTCGCATTATATGCAAACTACTTATGGTCCCACTGGTTTCCCGACGGAACTCCCTCCCCAAAGTCACCAGTACCCGCATGTGAATAGATAGTTACCTTTCTTATCCACCCTGGACCTCCTAGATCTCTCAAGGATTTTAAATGATCTGATCTGTCACTCTCCCCAATGGCCCGCTATATTGGCCAAACTACCATCTGACATACCTAAATTCTATGGCAAACTGGGAGAGGACCCAAACAATCATGTAATGACTTTTCACTTTTGGTGCTCATCCAACTCCTTGATGGCTGACTCTATTCATTTGCACCTTTTTCAGTGAACCCTCACAGGTTCCGCCGTGAACTGGTATATAGAATTACCATGAGATTTCTTAGCCTACTTCAACACCCTCACTATGGATTTCCTCACCCACTACCAATTACCAATCCACTATGAAACAGGGACCGAGATTTTGAGTTCTTTCAAACAAACCAAAGCCACTCATATCTCCGATCACATTCATGAATGGCGACGAAGATGACTTCTCATCAAACTTGAACTTCCCGATCATTTTCTAGTAGAGTGGTTCACAAAATCATTTGTGAATGACATCAGTCGTGACATCACCATGGGTGGAGTTGTCATAGAAGAATAGGCCATTAGTCGTGCTCAATACCTTGACCTCATTTACTCACAAATGGGTACTCTTTATGACTTACTCCCTAATGCGCCTCATCCTTCTACTTCCGCCACTTCAACTACTCTTGCTTCTTCTCATGCAACCGACGATGTGATTGGCACTTTCCATAACCAACCGCATTCCATCCAAACTTATAGAAACAACCCCAAACCCATTTCTTCTAATGTTCAAAATGCTCTGTATCCTACCCCTCCCACCGGAAAGACTTCTGAGGTAAATGTTGTTCAATCTACCCTTGCCAGTAAAACAAATCTAGAAAGGGAAAGGGTAAGAATAAGGAGGAAAAAAATAATTCACAAGCAGAGAGAACCAAAAAACCACCTATTGATGATAGGGATAAGCGCAAACCCCGATACCCTTGTCTTATCTATGGTGATGATCACTACACTAAGGATTGTCCATGATGAGTCGAGGTTACTAAGTTCCTTAAAGGGACCACGAAACCACCCACCCCAGTCATATTGTCACAACCCTTCCTTTCTCAACAACAGGTCCAATTGGTCATTCACGACCAATCTTCCCCCTCCAATACATCCTATGTCTTAATGTGTATAGGAGATTCAAAGAAAATTGATGTCACACTTACCACTTGAGCCAAAGATTATTCTCCCTCTAAAGAAAAGGTTGATGCTATACCTCCTTCGTTGCTCCAACCCTCTCGCGTGACTCGACCTACCAACGGTCCTCTTCATCTCGAATGACCAAGCCTCAACACAGTTCTTTTCCCTCCTCCAAAGGGCATTGTTCGGAAATAAAATTTCAATCCTCATGCCCATGCTGCCCAGAACTACAGTATTTCTGAAGATCTGGCCCAAGCACCATCTGCGATGTCATCCCTCGAAGTCCTTCAAAGTTGTCCTATACAACGGAAGGCACTGTTGAAAGCTATTGGTGGAATCGACCCTACGGATATGAATTTAATAATTTTTTACTTGGAAGATCACATTCCAAGGTTACCTCCTCAACTCGCATTCCAAATACAAGTTATTGTCTCCGACAAAAGAATTTGTAGAATAGTTATCGATGAGGGTGCCTCGACGTGTGTCATGTCTATTACCTATTGGAAAGCCATCGACTCTCCTCCTTTGGCTGAATCCCACAACACAATCAAAGCCTTTAATGGCTTCGTTTTTAAGCCTTACGGTGTCCTCCCTTCATTGTCGATTACCTTAGAAGGAAAAACGGTCCAAGTTGAAGTGGAAGTCTTTGATGCTCCTCTGGATTACAACCTTCTACTTAGCCATAGTTGGATTGATTCCATGCGTGAAGTTGTGTCGACTCTTTTCCGTGTCGTGAATTTCCCACATCAAGGAAAGGTAATTACCATCGACCAATTAGCCTTCTTTAACTTGGATGCGCATACTAGAAATGTATCGTTCATTTCCAACCTCCCCCCCCCCACGGATACGAGAACGTCGGTGTGGGTCTTCTTAAAGACTCCTCATTAATGGGTACCTTCCCCATCCTACCACCCGATGTTCCACATTCGTCTGTCGTTTCGATCAACATGATCTCCATCTCTATTCATGGAACCCCTGTGTCTCATGACCCATGGCAGGTACCCAACCCCAACGATCATCTTCGTTACGACGATGAAATGCCTTTAAGTCTGGTCGAATCTGCCTATCATGCCATTCAATCAACAAACCCTTCTACCACCTCTCTTAGTGATTTATATTCTGATCCTTTCCGTGTTATTTTTCCCATGGAAAAGATGATTATGTTTGTTATGGAAGACACCCCCTAGGATGATGGACATTATTGTTCCATCCTCTTCCTGGAACAACACACCCTCGAGAGCTAGCAATGGATCGTGACCCCACCGACCGTTGTCGTCATTTCTACCATTCCCGAGCCTACACAAGATGTGTTTTCCGAAGGGAACTTAAGTAATATCTCACCCATCATCCCCCTCGGCATATCCATAAAACCTGGAATTGTCGAAAATGTGCATATCAGAGCTTCGTGTTCCCCTGACGAAATCATCACCTACAAGTCACTTTTCAAAGAATTTTGTGACGTCTTTGCCTGGAGCTATGAAGAAATGTCAGGTATTGACCTCGACATTGTGATGCATGATATTAAGACTTACTCAGATGCTAAACCCGTCCGAAAATTCCTTCTTCCAGTCAAGCCACGTAAAGCGGTCTCTATCAAGCTTGAAGTTGAGAAACTTCTCAAAGTCGACTTTATTTACCCGGTGGCTCTCACTGACTGGGTTTCCAATCTTGTCCCGATTGACAAAAAGCAAGGCACAATCCGCGTGTGTGTTGATTATAGGGATATTAACAAAGCATGTCCTAAAGACAACTTTTCTACCCCCTTCATCGACTAGATCATTGACGATTGTGCCGGAAGTGAAATATTCTCTCTGATGGATGGTTTCTCTGGATATAATCAAATCAATATCGTTCCTGAGGACCAACACAAAACCACTTTTATTTGTCCTTGGGGCACTTTTTCCTATCGGAAACTTCCTTTCGGTCTAAAAAATGTTGGCACAACTTTTCAGCATGTTATGTCTTATGCCTTCCATGATATCAAACACATTGTGCAACCATATCTCGATGACTTACCCGCTCATTCCATGCACTGTGTCAATCATCCAATACACCTCTGATCCATTTTCCTCTGATGTTGATTCTACCATATACACTTGAATCCTCACAAATGCATTTTCTGTGTAGAATCCGACCAACTTCTAGGATTTATTGTTTCACATCAAGGGATCAGGGTAGATCCTTTGAAGGTTGAGGTGATTCTCAATCTCCCTCCTCCTTCTTCACTTCGCCAATTACAAAGTTTGCAAGGGAAAGAAAACTTTCTTCATCGTTTCATCCCAAACTATGCCGAGCTAACTCTTGGATTTACACGACTACTCAAAAAAGGGTTTGAGTTTGTATGGGATACCATCGCCAACAAAGATTTTGAAGCTTTGAAACTATCCCTGACACGCACTCTGCTTCTCTTCCCACCGGATTACAGCCATGATTATTTTCTCTACCTCGCAGCCTCAGATTACACCATCGCTATGGTTCTTGTCCTGGAGGATGATTTTCATGATTAACATGTCATATATTACTTGAGTCAAAGTCTAACGCCTACCGAAACCAAGTATTTACATGTTGAAAAATTGGCCTTGGCATCCGTCCAAGCAGTTCACCATTTCTGGCACTATATCCTCTCTTGCAAGACTATGGTAATTTCTAACTGCAACCCTATGCATCATATTCTCACATGTCAATTGCTAGGGGGAAAATACTCCAAATGGATCATGATACTCCAGGAATTTAACTTAGAATTCGAATGCACTAAGTCCAAGAAATCCTTAGTGTTTGCAGAGTTGATATGCGACTTTCCCTACTCTGAGACGGAAAATGTAGCAGTCAATTCATTACCCGATGAATCCCTTTTCCTGATTAGTTCCAATGATCTTTGGTACGGATATATCATCATATATCTCCAAACCCAGACTTTTCGGCCCAATTTTTCTAGTACTCATCGTCGTTGAATACGCTACCATGCCTGTCAGTATATTATCCTCGGTGATACTCTTTACCGTCATGGGATTGACTCAGTTTTTTTATGTTGCCTCACGTTTGACGAAGCTAAGAAAGCCCTAAATGATTTCCACTCTGGAGCCTATGGTGGTCATATGTCTGGGTATGCTACTGCCCAGAAGATCTTGCGAGCTGGCTATTTTTGTCCTTCTTTATTTAACGATTGTATAATTGTTGTCCAAAAATTACACGCTTGCTAGACCTACAACCATAAAATACGGTCACATTCTGCTCCTCTTCACCCTATGGTCTCCATTGGTCCTTTTGCGAAATGGGGTATCAATTTCATGACATGTCACCACCACTCGGTCGGGAGGCATGGATACATTATTGTAGCCGTAGATTATTTTACGAAATGGGTCAAGGTGATGTCGACATGTTAAGCCCTAATATTGGCTCATTACCACTTATTTGGGGCATATTAGATTAGTAATGTTATTTTATTTATGTTGTCTTTAGGCCATTAGTTGTGATTTAGATTAGTAATGTTATTTTATTTATGTCGGCTTTAGGCCATTAAAACCTCCTAGTCTCCTATATATACCAAGGAGACA
>ML786304.1:16092-42681 GCA_009831015.1 Picea engelmannii | reverse complement strand
CTATGGCATACAAATTGGAGTTGCCTGCGTCTTCACGAGTACACCCAGTTTTCCATGTTTCATGCTTAAAGAAAGTTATAGGTGACAAGATCCCAGTTCAAACTATATTTCCAGAACTTGACGAGGAAGGAAAAATGATATTGAAGCCTGAAGCCATCATTGACAGAAGAATTCGCCAATTGAGGAATAGATCCATTTCAGAGTATCTCATTAAATGGAGGAAACTACCAGCTGAAGATTCCACTTGGGAAGATGAGTCTTTTATACAGAAGCATCCAGAGTTACTCAAGCGTTGCGGACAACACTTGTCTCAAGGGGAGGGGCATGTTAAGCCCTAATATTGGCTCATTACCACTTATTTGGGGCATATTAGATTAGTAATGTTATTTTATTTATGTCAGCTTTAGGCCATTAAAACCTCCTAGTCTCCTATATATACCAAGGAGACATTTACATTTTGAATCATCTTGTACTTGAACATTTAAGTGGGGTAAAAGGAAGTTGCCCCCTTGAAGAGGATTATTATCTGATATTATCTCTTTTTCAAGGCGTTGAGTACTTTTCTTGAGGTTTTTCTATGCTATATTGATGTTTGGTTCTTAACACGACATTTGACAACACCAGAAAGACAGCAACATTATTCATATTCAATCACATCATAGCTTGTTTTGGTGTTCCTCAGGCTATCGTTATTGATCACAGTATCCACTTTAGAAACTTCATGATGTCCGAACTCACTAAAAAGTTGGGTCTTCTCCATGAAAACTCAACACCCTATTACCCACAAGCCAACGGCCAAGTTGAAGTAATTATCAAAGTCCTCATTGCCATGCTTTGACGAATGATAGGGAATCACAAAACGAGTTGGCACACGATGTTGTTTTCAACATTGTGGGCTTATCAGACATCCGTTAAGTATGCTACCGGGTTTACACCATTCTGGTTAGTCTATGGTCTAGAAGCCATCCTCCCAATTGAATGTGAGATACCCTCCCTAAAACTAGTCGTCGAACTCCTCCCAAACACCTTTGCCGAAGAATAACATCTGTTGTTTCTCATGCGATTATATGAAACTCGTCGTGCCGCCACCCTAGTCATAGAAACCCAAAAGAAATGCGTCAAAGCCCAATACGACAAACATGTCAAGCCTTGCATTTTTTCTGAAGGTGATCTGGTTCTCCTTTATGAACAAGATCAATATTTGCTAGGAGCAGGAAAATTTGAAGCTATGTGGCAAGGTCCTTATATCATTAGATGAGTTTGGAGAAAGGAGCTTACGAGTTAGTGGAATACGATGGTATCCCTTTGAGCAAACCCAGAAATGGGTTGTACTTAAAGAAGTACTATGCCTAAGATCACATGTGCATGTGTACTTGTATTTTATTGTATCATGCTTCTTGTGTGTTACTGTAGTATGCTTTTTCATTATCTAGTCTCTGCCCTTATGTTACATTGTGTTTGGTTTCCATATGTCATATTCTTTGCTACCCCACATTGGCTTCGCTGATGGTGCTAGACATAGTACCTAGAACCTTGCTTCTGCTGCTTGGGAAATTTACGCCCCTACAAATGAACTGATCACTCTACGAGGTGTGTGTCTTGGTCGTGCCACCAACAATATTGTAGATTATAGTGTCATTATTGAAATGTTTATTGATGTTATTTCTCTCGGTATCCGTCACTCGGTTGTATGAATTGATTCGCAACTAGTAGTACTACAGTTAAGTAATGTCTATGCTATTCGAAGTCCTACTTTATTACGAGTATATTTACGAATTCGCCTCTTGGAACGTTATTTTGATTATATTGAGTATCAACACATTCCTAGATGTCTAAATACATTAACTAATGCATTAGATAAATATGTATTAGACAAACATTTGGGCCATTTATAAACCAATCACATCACATGTATCACACAACATAAGATAAGTTGGTAGAAGCAGTATATATGTATATAACGATCAAACATTTTTTACAAAAAGTTTCGGTCCAAGGACCAAAATCTCAAAAATGAATCTCATAGCTTCTAAACAATAGCGTCATCGATGACGCTCATGATAACACACAACTACCCGGGCCACCCTATGAAGCAGTCGACTAATAGACTCTGACACGCCCATAGTGTGGCACTGATAACGCCAAGGGATCTCCCCGATAACCATGTCTGGAATATCATCATTCAACCCCTCCAAGTTTTTCTCCACTTCCTCATAGTCTTCAGCATCCCATCGCACCACTAGAGCCTCCTCTCCTTGCCGCTGAATAGGAGATGTGCCTGGAGGTTGATATGGCCCCACATCTGTGTCATCAAAAAGAGATTTTTTGATCAGTTCTTGGACAAACATAAAAACATTTTATATGATAAAAATCACAAAAACATTTAAAAGAAAAAAATATGTACTTCTTACCTAGGTTACCCCATTGAGCATCCTCATGTAGGGATAAATTTGGATCCCCTCAGAAGTCCAATCCGGAGTAGGCGTAGTCATCAACCATAAACATCTGTGGCCACAACCAGTCAAAGAATGAATCATTGTATTTGATGATGGGCCCAACTACGTGTCGGTCCATGAGGTTGCACCACCTCAGCATCCTCAGGTCCTGTGGGGCCAGTAAACCCCACTCAACCTGTAATCTCAGCAATGGGACCCTCTCAAGAAAGAAGGACACCAAAAGTGATTCGTACCCGAACTGCTTCAGGTCACCCTTCCTGCATTTTGTCAATTGCCTCTTCATACTGTGGAGAACTGCATCTGACCATTTGAAGACTTGTGGCTCTGTGCACTCTATGGTGTATTGGAATTAGCTCTGAAGAGCCATGTGTGGAGCTGCGCTCCTAGCCATGCATGCTATAGTGAACAAGATGGTTCACAGGGTCAAATCTTGGACCCCCCAAATAGCCACCTTTCCTTTGCTTCTTTCTGCCTCTGGGACACAGTACTGGCAACAATACTCACTCATAGGGAGTCTGCCACCTTGTCTACCGGTCAAACTAGCATGGTACCCATGCCATGATAACCCTATTAGAAAATAGATATCCTTAATATCTAGGGTCAGTGTGTGGACTCCCATGTGAAACAACTACTAGTCCATGTCCCACATATGAACCAGGTACTCCAACAACCTGATTTGGGCCCTCATGCCCAGAATCTAGAAGAATTTTAGGAGCCCACAGTCGCGGAGGGCAGAAACGGTACCCAGGTCATTCTCGGCAATGGCATCCTCCTCCTCATGTTCTCTTTCTTGCCACTCTAGCATCGTGATGGTCAAATGGCTGCACAAGAACCATAAGAGATGGATCAACAACTCTTTTCAAACCTTGGCATATTTTTTATTGAGCAAAATTCAAGTTGAATTTTCATTTTTTGGCCCTCGCAGGTGCCCCTTTAGCATAGTGCGAGATTCTCGTAGGTTCCCTTAAGGTCGCCTATGAGAATCATGCATTCTCATAGGTCCCGTATGGCTAGCCTGTGAGAATGCTCAGGCACAATTTTTGGCCCTAAAACAAACCCAAAACCTTGAAAATTGCCAATGAAAACAAAAACTAAACCATGAAAAAGGTAGAAGATCAAGATCTTACCTCGTTGACGGAGACAGTTTTCCAAATGGTCACTTGTGCCTCCCACAAAGTTCTTTGGGCAAAGTTCTTGGCAAAATCACAATGAAAATGGTAAAAGCCCTTTTTACCCATATTTATTTACTTTTTACCTTTTTTGTTGATTTTTATATGGTTTTGTCCATCAAAACTAATGCCTAATAACCCTATGAGTGTGACTTTTTGCAGATATAACGACTTTGAAGTCCACACGAAGGAATACAAATGTTTTTTCTTTTTCGTCTCATGTATGACTGCTTTTAATAGTTTTTAGAAAAACTTTGAGCTTAGTCTTCATTCGTTCTCGTGCTCGAAAATACATGAGAATGTAACCGAGTATAATTTTCTTGTCTTTTTGTACTCGTCATGGTAACATGAAAATGACGAACACAAAGGAGTATCCTTTAAGCTCTTTTCACACTCCATAAAAATGAAAAGATTGCCGAGCGACCTTGTTTTGTTCACGCTCGTAAAAGTATTTGAACAAAATGTTCGATGGGCGATATTTTATCACTTTTTTGGTCCTGTCGAACTATTTTACGAAAAAGGAACCGAGAGAGTTCTCTTTAAGTTCTTTTCAGACTCTCAAAACATGAAAAACCCTCGAGTTTTCTATCTTTGGACTCGTTAAATTAACATCGAAAGACCCGTAATGGGACTGAGCCACTCCTTCCTAGGGTTCGTTAAACATACTCCGAGGGACTCATCCGAAGGATGAGCTTACATCAACAAGAATATGTTATCCTCCTCAAGATTGTGTAAAAATAAAGAGGTACTCGCCAGAAATGGTGGGGGAAAATTTGGGAAAGGGATGTGTTTTCGTATTCATATTATTGGCAGTAAGTGTCTCTCTTGAACATGACACCCCCTATTCGTTATTTAAAGCCGGTTTGGGAAATCCATTTGTCTCTCATTCAACTTGCTACGAGGTCATATCCTGGGTCGTCTCTAAGTCAGTGCTGCCAATTCCTTGGTCATTTCATTCATATGTTAAAGAGAAGTTCATCCAAACCCGCTATTGAGTCGGCCATCTACAATTGTCCATTCTTACCGTGTCGGCCTTCCTTGTGTCCGTTTCGACCTATATTCATACTCTGTTTCACCTTCAAAATCTGTTACTTATTTTGTGTCATTGATGGGGGGTACATTAAGCCCCTCCTGTGATGAGTTTTGTTCCATCGACTCCAACTCATTATCTGGAAACAAGACTTAGAAATTATTTGGTACCTTGGAACTTGCATGCCTCAATGGAAAATTTCCTCGCTTTCAAAAGTGGGTTCTCATCATTGACCCCTGATTGGGAGATTCCGTCGAATGTTCGACCTTAGCTCATTTATTCACATTTGGTGGATTGTACTAGTGTACCTTGGGTGTCATTGACATTAATGGTGATTTCCCTCGCACTTTTTAACGGTTTCATCAATGACCAGTAATCAAGTGGTTTCTACCATGTTCGACTTCAACACATGTAATCACATGGCTAGATTCGTACTTTCATATGACGGGATTGAAGACCCTAGGTCTCATCTTTTTGATCCAGGCTGCGATGGAATATGTATGATTTGTAGACACATAGATCCACTTTGTATGTCACGTGGCTATGTCATCTTAATTTGAGTCTTCTCGCATAGATCCACAGTCTATTTCTGGTGGCTATGCAATATTTTTGATGGCACGGATCCACGGTGTATGATTGGTGGCCATGACTTATGTTCATGATCTCATCCATATGTGATCTGAGTATGGGAATGCCTACCTTAGAATTGGTATTATATTCTGCAGATGCTTGGTTGTTTGCAGGTTTTCGATTAGGTGCACTCCTAGCTTCTGACACACACACACAGTTTACAAAGTATTTCGGTTATCACAGATTCTGACCTCATACTTTGGGGGGCATTCCGTTACACATGATTTTGGTCATTCTAGTGATATCTTAACAATGGTGTATTCAGTCTCCCAACAAGGACTTTTTGCCTGAGAAAAGTGGCTCTTGTCTCCTTCCAAAAACATATTTTTAAAGTGAGTTTGCAGGCTGCCTATGGCCTAGGGTGCGATAATCCCTCATTCTCGCAAGCCACCCACACTTAGGGTGTGAACTTCTCACAATCTTCTCTATACACAAGGTGAAAACTTGTTTTTAAGATTGGAAAGAAGAAGAGGTATCGAGGGTTCTAGAAGGGAATCTTCTAGAAAATGAGTTGGCATTCATATGGTTGTCATTTTACTGACTTCTCATATTTGATGGGATCATCCTCATCCATGTAACCATCTCTCATTCTCCTATATATTGAAAGGTTTCTCTTGGAAAAGGTTAAGCAAGATTGAATGAAGAATTGTGTTAAGAACCCTACTTTGACAGAAGCTTGAAGGCTCTATTTGGTCTATCAAGAGGAATTGGATCTTCTTCATGCAAGTACCAAGCAAGTGTGTGTGTTGGAACCAAGGGTCACTAAAAGGAAGCTTGCAACATCAAGGTGATCGGGTTGTATCTTCTACTTTCAATTAATATGATATAGCAACATGTCCCTTTCCCATAAATTCACTCTTACTTTATTGTGTAATTCCTTGATCATATGCATAAGTTGATGTTGAATACACTTTTCTATCTTCACTTTGGTTGGTTTGTGTTGTCTCGAACTTGACTTCACGAGAGCACCAGAGTGAAGCGGGAACAACAAAGACCTAAGGAAGCGATATAAAGGTATGCCACTTATTCCTTCCTATTAGCAGATTCAATGATTACAACTTAGGGAAACAGTCATGTCCTGTCCTGTTTTGTTCTATATCCAGGTGGATCTAGGGAGATCTGTTAGTGTTCGCACCTACCGATTAGTCAGATAACAAAAGGTAAAAAGAGTTAAAGAGGTAAATCAATGAATGAATAAAGCGTTGGAGGTTGAGTTAGGAGTTGACCCTAGGGGTTAACTTAACTCAACCTCCAATGATCTATTCTTTCATTGAGTTACCTCTTTAACACTTTTTACCTTTTCATTAAGTCAACTTAAAACTATAACATTAGTTTGGTTGAATTTTCCCCTTTGTGTGAGACTATGTTCTAGTGGGGATGCCTATACCATTAAGTCTTCCCAAACCTCTTCATCAAGAGGTGGGAGACATTACAATATCCCCTGCTAGAAATTTCTTGTCCTAAAGAAATTCCAAACCTCTCTCACGTACCACTTGTTCATTCACCCACATGGCATCCTCAATGGGTAAATCCTTCCATCTGATCATATTCCCTTTGATGCTTCTCTTCCTGAGACTCTTCTCCCGAAACTCCAATATCTCCTTCATAATCAAAACCAGTTTCCCCTCTTCGTCCAAGGGAGGCACCACCTCAAGGGGTGTGATGTGTTGGCCAATGGCCTTCTTTAGGAAAGATACATGGAAGACATTGTGTATCCTGCTACCATGTTGAAGTTCCATCACATAAGGTACGACCCATACCTTCCTTATGATCATGTAGGGCCCAAATAAATGTGGCTCTAACTTCTCTTATCTTCTTCTTTCTATAGAATACTTCTCTTATGGTTGGAGCCTTAGATAGACTAAGTCACCAACCTCAAAGGTATGCTCAACTCTATGTTTATCTACTTGGACCTTTTGTTGGTTTTTTTCTTTCTGTAAATGATACTTCAACTATTTGAGGATGTCCTGACTTTGTTGTACCCAATCCTGTACCATTGGATCCATGCTATCACCAAAATCAATCTCCACAAATGAGATTGGGTCATAGTTGTATAATGCCTTGAATGGTGTCATGCCTATGGACATGTGATGGGTGGTGTTGTAGTAGTATTCTCCAAAGTGTAATCACCTCACCCACGCTTTTTGTTGCCTTGCCACAAAATTCCTAAGATAAAATTTGACCGATTTGTTAACTATTTTGGTCTGTCCATCCGTTTGAGGATGATAGTTGGTACTAGGGGCCAAGGTCGTACCAACTAGTCTGAACAACTCCTGCCAAAATGTACTCATTCATATTCTATCCCTGTCACTGACAATGGTTTTGGGTAGGCCGTGTAGTCTGAAGATTTCCCTGAAAAATAATGAGAGGTGCACCCTAGCCTTCTCTTTATACTTTTTTTTGTTTCCCTGTTGAGTTAAGTTAACCCTCAGGGTCAACGCCTAACTCAACCTCCAATGCTCTATTCCTTCATTGAGTTACCTCTTTAACGCTTTTTACCTTTTCATTAAGTCAAATTAAAAATATAACATTATTTTGGTTGACGTTTCCCCTTTGTGTGAGACTATGGTCTAGTGGGGATGCCTAGACCACTAAGTCTTCCAAAACCTCTTCATCAAGAGGCGGGGGACATACATAACCAACAAGATTTCCAAGAAGATAAACACAGACTTGAGCATACCTTTGAGGTTGGTGACTTAGTCTATCTAAGGCTCCAACCATACAGGTAGGCTTCTATAAAAAGAAGCAGAGAAAAGAAGTTACAACCACATTTCTTTGGACCCTACAGGATCAGCAGGAAGGTAGGGGTCGTAGCTTATGAGCTGTATATTTCACAGGGCAGCAGGATACACAATGTCTTCCATGTGTCATGCCTAAAGAAGGCCATAGGCCAACACATCACACCCCTTGAGGTGCTTCCTCCCTTGGATGAAGAGGGGAATCCGGTTTTGATTTTGAAGGAGATACTGGAGGTTTGGGAGAAGAGGCTCAAGAAGAGAAGCATCAAAGAGTATATGATCAGATGGAAGGATTTACCCATTGAGTATGCCACATGGGAAAATGAATAAGTGGTACGTGAGACAGGTTTGGAATTGCTTGAGAACAAGCAATTTCTAGCAGGGGAGACTATAATGTCCCCCACCTCTTGATGAAGAAGTTTGGCAAGACTTAGTGGTCTAGGCATCCCCACTAGACCATAGTCTCACACAAAGGGGAAAATTCAACCAAACTAATGTTATATTTTTAAGTTGAATTAATGAAAAGGTAAAAAGGATTAAAGAGGTAACTCACTGAAGGAATAGAGCGTTGGAGGTTGAGTTAGGAATTGACCATAGGGGTTAAATTAACTCAACAGGGAAACAAAAAAAAGTATAAAGAGAAGGCTAGGGCACACCTCTCATTTCATCTTGGATATTTGGTATTTGCTTGTTGATGCTCTTGAGAATATAGTTTTGAGGGTTTTGATATTACAAACCCTAGATAACAACTCAGTGGTGAAATATTCCACTCACCTTGTTCAAATATTGGTCTCAGTGATGAAATAATCCACCCACACCATTCTACATCCATCATCTAGTCAAGAGAATTAGCAGGGGAGCACCATTTGTGGAAGAAAAATTCAATCCAGCCTATTGAGGAAGCTTTGGGAGAATTCAACATTAGGTTTTTTCTTGAAATTCCTTACTCATCAGTTTGGAGGTTTCATTGAGGATTTATCACATCCCTATCATTGTCTACAGTTTGGGATGGCTTTAGGAGAGAGAGGACGATTTGGTGATTAAGTGATTTGCAGATCTAGGAGGCTATACCTTAGATATGACATTGAAACTTCTCCCAGGGGTTTGTGACTTCCCGATCTATCATCCTATGGATTTTTAGTTTATTCAGAGCCCTTGTTCAGCCAAGCTGAATTATTGGCCATATTTAGGGTTTCAAGAGGGTTGTACCAATTTGGGGTTTCTGTAGTTGGAGGAGGAGGCATCAATATTTGGGATCTATACTTCAGGAGGAGGCTATTACTTCCCTAATATTTCACTTGGAGGATTTTCAAATCATTTGGGAGTCTTTGTCTTCAGGAGGGATGAACCCTTGGTCTCCACTGTCTTCATCAGGCTGTACCATCAGCTTGAGGGTTAGGCTAAACCCTAGTTTTGTAGTGGATCATTCATCTTATATTGCAGCCTTTGGGAGTCCTACTTTGTATCTTCGGGAGAATTTTGTATGCAACTCATATTATTGTCTTGAAGCCATCTGAAGTTATTCCATATCTGCTTCTCTATTGTATCAGGTGCTTGCTTTATTATAATAAAGTTCAGATGTTGTTTGTGGTACCTATATTGTGTATTGTTGAGATATTCATATGTTGGAATGCTTCTTGTATAATATGGTTGAATAACTGAATAAACCCTAAGGCCGAAATGTTCATGGCCAACCTACATACACAACAATAAACAATCTAATCAATGGTTAGCTAGTGTTTCCAAGCGAAAAATTGGCTTGGGAACATTACAAAGGGTTTTGGTATACACCATGGCCTTGTCCGGTAGGATAATATCCTCCTCCAAACTGATTCATAAAGGGTTGTAAGTACATAGTCATTGAGGAGGTCGTTTGTGAACATAAAGCGACATGAAAAGGGTTACTTGGGCGAGGATATATGTTTCACCTAGTTGAAGGAACTCAGTGAATGGGGTTTTCCCATACTATAAAACTGACTCCCCCCATATGACACACTAGATTACATACAGAGGTCTGCCATGGGAAAAGCATTTGTAGGAACTGACATAATGAAATAAGGATAGATAGAAGAGATGTAATAAGTAGAATGACCGCCCATTTGAGAAATTTCTCCTAGAAAAGTGAAGCTAGGATTGTATCCGTAGGAAGGAAGATTCCAACCTCCTACCATAAGAGATGGTTGAGGGATGACTTCCATAAAATAAAAAAGGAGAATAAGGAGGCACCATGCCTCCAGACCAAAAACTAGGTTTCACATAAGGCGACTACACATGGAAAGTCAAGTGTAAAGACATGTCTGGAATATCATGAGAATAAAAATTATAGGCCCAAGGTATTCGTTGAGTATCATGATTCGACGTGCCACTCGAAAATACAAAAGGATTCGTCCCCATGGAATGAGAAAATTCCATGGGATGGGTAGCGCTAACTAAGGGAGTCACGGGAGCTCCACTAACCATAGAAATGAAAATTACAATGCAATACAAAATCCTAAGGCCAATTAATAATTAGAAAACACACCAAACTAATACAAAAATTCCAATGCACAAAAAAAGGATATAGTGGCTAAAAAGGGGCCACTCTCACTAGAGTAGGTATGTCTCACCCAAGAGGGGTATGAGACTCCCTTCAAAATATTGGGGGTATCAAAATCAATTATAAGGGCCCTTGTGGGATTAATAGTGAAATTAGTCAGATCCCCCTTGAGAGGTATTAATCCATAAAGGTTGTGTGATGTCCGACCCTTATCTGACTCGGGGTACCTACATAATAACCATTGAAAGTAACCTATGTGGATACCTATGTCAAGAAAATGAAGCCACCATGATATAACCGATGCATAGACAAACAATCCTAAGTTAGGTCCATCATATGGGCAAGGTAACAAAGCCCAAAATCTTGAAAGAATTGCCTCTCACAGAGGTAAAGGTACTAGCAAGACCCCCAGATACGAATAGATCCACAAAAATATCTCTGGTGCTAAGAAGGTATTGGAGGGATATCTCTGCAACCAACTTTGTGCAACCTCGTTCTTAACTGCAGTGTGAGTGGAGCCTCCTGATGTCACCAATTATACAATGGATTTCACCACTCCATTAGTCAAACACATATGTTGAGTTTAATAGCCTTGGAGAATTTTACTCACAAAATCCTATTCCAAGGCTCTAAATATTAAGCTAGTTTGTGTACCCTAAAAAACAAAATCATTTCTAATCAATTTTAAATTTATCATCCTTACTTTTAGTGGCTTTGTTTACTCAAAATATGTGGTCATGAAACTGATGATGTTATGACTCAGCAAGTAAAATAAATGAATATGAATATAATGCAAAGTCCTAAATTCAATTCTCAACAAATGATAATGTTCTAAAAATGAAACTTTCAATTCAAATCTGAAATTTCAAATAAGATTCAATCTTTCCATACATGTAGCAAGATCAATAATAAGAACCCAAAATATCAAATGCCATAATAAAAAATGTATATTTTTCGTATTTTCAATATAAAAGAATGAAAATGAAAGGAATGAACAACAATTTGTTAGAAAGACCCTATTGTATGCAAACAGAGACAAACCAAGTACAATATCAAGAAGCAAACACCCAACCCAAGATGCAAGGACAACCATTGAAAAGGATGATGAGAAAGAAAAACCACCCAAAAATTCAACCAAAGAAAGGTTTCTTATGACTCTGAAGGAAATTAAAAGTTATGACAGAGACCTAATAAGAATGAAGAACCATCAAAACTTACCCAACAAACATCAAACTTAGAAATCAAGCAAAAAAGGATGATCTATGTGAGCGTTCAGGAGAAAACCATGTATTTACACTCCTTATAGAATGACAAATTGCATATGTACACATCTGTCAAGGGAAAACCTATGTATATGTATTAAAACACTGCCAATTTAGGGATAAGGCCAAGAAATTTAGACTCAAAATGAAAATTTTTTGTCAAACAATCCTATGACAAGAAACTCAAGATAATCGAGAGCAATCAAATGAGAAAAATACTCCAAACCTCAAAAAGAAGATTTAATCCCCAGTATGGTCTCCAATTCTGTTTCGAGGAAAATCACTCTATGGCATGGGGTAAACCATAATAGATAAAAATTATTGTAGAAATCAACTCTAATATTAAGTATTCTATATAAATAAACATGCTAACAAGACAAGATAAATATCCTACCTCATCCAAATGTTCGACGAATTCCACCATTGAACACTTGACTCAAAGCTATACACCTGCAACTTGTCCTAAACAACTAAGATATGCAAGAATATTGTGATAATATATACATTTATCACATATAATAACATAATCCATCAATATTCATAACAAATACGCCCATGGAATAATGATTCAAATATTTGTAAGACATTAATTGGACGAGAAAAGAGTATTTCTATTAAAATATGAACAACATAAGTATATGAATGAAACACTTCTGTGTCGGAACGTCTCGGACCCGAGAAACTAAGTCCCTTCTATCTGGGCCTCCACCACTTCAATCATCCACCAAATGCAAGCTCATATAACAAAGACAATGAGGTTCTCCATCAAATAGGGAGGATATTGGGGGGTCAACAATGTGTTCAGACTTAAAAGGACAAAGGGATACCGATTCAATATGAAGTAAATAATTTCTCCAAAGTAACTTTGCTCTAAAATTTGAATTCTTCTCCTCTTCCAAAACTTGGATATGGCCCATTTATAGCCTTCAAATGGAACTGAAGGGATGATTTGTAACATTTCCATTATATGGAAGGTCAAGGATCATGGATCTCGTGAGATGACATTGAAACCCGACACCATTTTTTAATTTTGGGCACAAAACATGATGTACGCGGGTTGTAATGGTGCAAAATATGTATATGCATGTTGTATAGCTGTCAGGGCATGTATACGTGGAAAAATAAAAAATTTAGCTCTTGGTACTGCATAAAAGGGACTTCAAGTCTACATATTGAAACGAAAAAGGACTTCTGAGAAAGTTTCATGGGGTGAGGAAAATATTGCTATAACAGAAAGATGCAATGTGGTGGCATCAACAAAAGCAAGTTGAGCATATTAGTGAAAATAGGATCACTTGGAAGTAGCTCGAGAAGTATTTCCAAAAGGAGTACCTCTCAGATCATTTTTATGACAAGAAAATGCAAGAGTTCTTTGAACTTAGGTTGGGAAGCATGACTATGGTAGAGTATGAGAAGAATTTCTTGGGGTTGTTAAAGTATGTTGGGTTTATAAACGATGAAAAGGTAAAAATACAAAGGTTTTTGAGCGAACTTCCATCCTTTGATAAAGAAAAGATTCGCTATGATGAGGCCAAGACCTTGATTGAGGCCATCAGGAAGGAAAAATACCTATATGAGCAAGGCCAGGGAAGAGAGTCCATGAAGAAATCTTGGAAGGATAAGAAGAATGAGAAGTATGATAAGAAGAAGAAGGGATTCAAACCTCCTTTCAATAGAAATGAGCCTGATAAAAATCAGCAAGATCGGTATGCTAAAGATGAATCCAAGAAAGAAGACTCCTTGGGAAAAAGGGGAAGACCACCAATCCAATTTTGGGGATGCAAAGAAGATCACTTGTACGAGGATTTCCCACACAGAAACGGTAGAGTGAAGACCGTGCACAACATCTAGGAGGAATCAACAGTCAAATACATGAGAAGAATTTATGCAGCCTTAGATGATCGACAAGAAAAATACCAGTCCAATATGATTGAGGTGGAAGGTAAGATCATTAATCAACCTATTTCTATTTTAATTGATTCAAGATCAATTCATTTTCACATTGATCCTAAGATAATGGATAGATTAAATCTGGACAAAATTAATCTTGGGAAATCAAGTTTGTTTTAGCTAGCCAATGGAACCAAGAGGAGACTCCACGATATGGTCAAAATTTTATCCATAATCCTTAATGGTGTGAATACATGTGCTAATATAAATATCATTCCATTGGGGTATTATGATATTCTAATTGGAATGGATTGGTTGGAAAAGAATCATGTTGTCGTAGACTGTCATAGAAAGACATTTACATGTCTTGATGGAGATGGAAAACAAAGCACTGTGAAAGGAGTTCCAAGACCCATCTATATAAGGGATATTTCATCCTTACAAATAAAGAGATGTTTCATAAAAGGATGTCAATTGTATGCAGCCCATGTAGAGGAGCCAAAAGATACAAAGGGGATAAGCCTTGAAGATTTCTTGACACAACAAGAATTCAAGGATGTATTCCAAGAAATACTAGGGTTGCCACCAAAAAGGGAAATACATTTATCTATTTATTTGGTTCCAGGAGATGCCCCGGTGTCAAAAACACCTTACAGAATGAGCACACCAGAGTTAAAATAATTACAAATGTAGTTGGAGGAATTGTTGAAGAAAGGGTACATACGTCCAAGTGTTTCACCTTTTGGAGCACCAATACTCTATTTCAAAAAGAAATATGGAACCTTGAGTTTGTGTATTGACATTGGACAGTTGAATAAGTCGACAATAAAGAACAAGTATCCTTTACCTAGAATTGATTACCTCTTTGATCAGCTAAGAGGGGAAAATATATTCTCCAAGATAGACTTGAGATCAGGATACCATCTAGGAAGAATCAAGGAAGAAGATATCCATAAGACAACTTTTAGAAGCATGCATGGGCATTATTAATTTGTAGTGGTTCATTTTGGATTGTCCAATGCACCAGTTGTTGTTATGTGCTTAATAAATGGCATATTTAGAAATTAATTTGATAAGTTTGTCATAGTATTCCTGGATGAAATCCTTGTCTATTCTAAGTGTAGAGAGGATCATGAGCATCACCTAAGATTGGAATTTCAAGTGCTGAGAGAACAATAGTTGTTTGCCAAGCTAAGTAAGTGTTCTTTTTATGAGGAATAGATCCATTACTTGGGGAACATTATTTCAGAGCAGGGTATAGAAGTCGATCTTGAAAATATTGAAGCCATTTGAGGATGGCTAGTGCCCAGGAATGTTTCAAAAGTCATATATTTTATGGGGTTAGTCGATTAATACAAAAGGTTTATAGCATGGTTCTCTAAAATCGCTCATCCCATCTCTTCTTTTCAATGGAATGGAATTAAATTTGAATAGATAGTTGAATGCGAAGAGAACTTTAATTTGTTGAAGGAGTTACTCACTAGTGGGTTGGTGCTAAAAATTGTTGACCCAAATGAAAGTTTTGTGGTATGTACAGATGCATGCAAGGAAGAACTTGGTGGAATCCTCACTCAAAATGTACATGTCATTTTTTATGAGTCTAGAACTCTTAAATAGCATGAGAAGAACTATGACACACATGACTTGGAGCTTGCTTCCATTGTTCACGCGTTGGAGATGTGGAGGAATTATCTCATGAGAAATAGATTCGAATTAAAAACATACCACAATGGTCTAAAGTATCTTTTTGAACAACCAACTTTGAATGCCATGAAAACAAGATGGTTGGAATTTTTAAGTGAATATGACATTGATATCAAGCATATCAAAGGAATAGAAAATGAATTTTTTGATGCATTTAGTAGAAGATTGCATCTCATACATGCTACAACTGTCAGTATGCATCAGTCGGACTTGAAAAGAAGAATTTTATATGTTGTTGTTATAGATCAGTGTTACCTATAGGTAAAGTAAATCTTATAGCAAGGAGATGTACAACAGAAAATGAAAGAGTGTGAGATGAAGGAAGACGGATTACTTCTTCATAAAAATAGAATATATGTTCCTATTTCTGGAGAGATTAGGAGTTTGGTATAAAAGGAAATGCATAATGTTCCATATGTTGGACATCTCAGTTACCAAAAAACATTTACAACAGTAAAAATCCAATTCTTTTGGCTGGAGATGAAAAATGATGTTGTTGATTATATCACCAATTGTATGGAATGTCAGAAAGTAAAGGATGAGCATAGACACCCAACAAGTTTTCTACAACCATTACCAATTCCAGAGAAGAAATGGAAAGTGATAACCATTGATTTTATAGCAAAGTTGCCAAGCATAGGAAGGAAACATGATTCCATCATGGTAGTGGTTGATAAATTGACCAAGGATTCTCATTTTGTTCTTGTGAAAACAACTCATACAACAACTAATATTGTAGAAATCTACACGAGGGAAATTTCTAGGTTGGATGGGATACCTAGGACAATTGTCTCAGACAGAGACAAAAAGTTTACTTAAATTTATGGAAAGGATTATTCAAAGAATTTGGCACAAATATGAAATTTAGCACAACACACCATCCACAATCATATGGGAAGACAAAGAGGGTCAACCGAGTAATTGAATACATGATAAAAATGTATGTGATGGATAAGCCATATAAGTGGGGAGATTACTTGCACTTGGTTGATTTTTACTATAATAATGGGTATAAATATTCGTTTAAGATGAGCCCATCTGAATCCTTATATGGTAGAAAATGTAGTACTCCAGTAAGTTGGGACAACTCAACATATAGAGTGTTACCTGGGCCAGAGATGCTCAAGGAGATGGAAGACCAGATGGTTAAGATTAAATAGAATATAAAGGTGGCTCAATATAGACAGAAGGTTTATGCTGACAATAATAGGACAACAAGAGAATTTAAAGTACGAGAGCATGTTCTTTTGAAAGTAAAGCCTAATAATATCTCTTTGAAGTTGGGTAGTTGTACAAAGCTGCCAGCTAGATTCTGTGGTACATTTGATATATTGGACATAATAGGGCCAGTTGCATACATGCTTTCATTTCTTGTTTCCATGAATTTGCATAATGTATTTCATGTCTCTTTGCTAAAGAAATATGTACATGATCCTAACCATGTTATTGATTGGCATCTTATTCAAGTAGAAATAGAGCGAGAATTTCAGGTCCAACCAGTGTGAATATTGGACATAAAAGTCAAAATGCACCAGAATCGAGTTATAGAGATGGTAAAATTTCAGTGGGCTTGCTACGGTCCTGAATATGCAACCTGGGATCGTGAATATGCCATGCGGGAAGAGTACCCACAAATTTTTGAATAAATTTTGGAATTTTGATTGTTGTTTTGTATATGCACGGAGGACGGTGCCAAAATAAGGGGGAGGGGATGTAACACCCTGGGTTTTGAGACCCCATATTAAATAATGTATTGTTACATTGTTGAGAGGACAGAGTGCCCAAACAATTATTAAAAGGCCATTGTGCCTAACAAATTTAATGTGTGATAATTATTAAAAATAAATACATCGTTGGGTGCTAGACGAACAAGGATTAGAATTATAGGGGGCTATGATTCCACAAGATAGGGGGCCTAAGGGGATAAGTGTTTTTTCTTTTTTTTCTAATTACCATTTTTTTTTATCAGGGGGGTGGGATCCTTTATGTAAGCTTCTTGGGGGAGGTACAAAAGGTTCTTTATGCCCACAAATTACAAAAAAATGTCCCAGACACAATTCTCTCACTTATTTTGGTCATTCGCTCACTCTCATTGTCATCCTCATTATGTTGTTATTCCTAGTCACCTCACACATTCATTCACCTGATTTGTTCATTGTCCATCCTCTCTCTTGGAGTCTACACTCCATCCATTCCTTCACTCACTCATCTTTCCTCATTCGTGTTTGGATTGGGAAAGGAAATCAGACCATTAAATAACAACCATGATTTTGTTGGTTGTAGATATTACTAGTGTAATCTAGCCATGATTTGAGGCCTGCATGTCTAAGATGATTGGTCTATGTCCCTATTTGCTCACAACTATGAGTCCTAAGAGTCCCAACATGGATATTCTATACCCTCTGCACTAGAGACATGGAAGGAGAAGGACTTCCTGAAGGGACTGCATGGCAGAGAAGGGTAGAGGTCCATTCTCTTAGGTGGTGCAGGATGGGTAGAAGAGAGTTGGGTACCTGGATTGTTGTGAGTGTTGGAGAAGCTTGTGATAGCTTGAGTGTTCACTAGTTTGGGAATTCGAGTAACACTCTGGAACCATCCTTGTGGATTCATAGGCCTATCTCGAGGGTGAAATTATTGTTGAGACTAGCAACAACAATGTCTACGGTTGGGTGGAACGTCCTTGGTATATAGTTAGTCTGTGGTTCTCTTATATAAAAGATAAGTGCTCTCTGTTATGGTTTCCTTTGCTTGTGTATTTACTTCCATTGTGTATTAAATTATTTTATCTGAGATTTGTACTTATAATATGCATGCTTGTTATTTAATGCTATGCATGACATATTGTGCATGTCTTTTATGTTTTAGTATGAATCTTGGTCATTGCATGTACGTATTTCATGCTTCTTTATTAATTAATTTTTATCAGAAATTTGAAATCATCCAAGAGGTGTGTTCCTAGTGTGCCATGCTCAGCCTGTGGGAGGCTTGGTATGATATAATGAACTACTCCAGTTGAATATTAACACTGCAATCTAATTAATCACTTCCCATTTTTCTTGACCAAATTGGTCTTGAAATACCATTATCATTGATTGGTGTTTCAATATTTTGAAATATTTCTTTTATGTAATCTTTCTAATACTCTTTTCCATCCATGGATTTTCTAAATTTTAAATACTTCATTGAGTTATTCATTTTGAATCACTACCTGGCCACTCAAGACCACTCTGCTCCAAATGGAATGCTACACACCCTTAATTTTCACATGTATATTTCTTTTTATATGCACTCTGATAATACAAGAAACTTTCTTGCTTTGGAGTTATTTTAGAAAAAAATTGTTAGATCATACCCAACAATTCCTTTTTCATGCATTCCCATACTTTCATATGTAGATAACTCAGCCACTCCATGAGTCACACCTCATCTCATGATATCTGTTTTCCTTCTTTTGCAACAAGATTTGTAGCCTTCACTATATTTTTACCTTCAAGGCTATGGATTCCTCCTTAACACATTGTGAATGCAATGACATACCACATCTATTTGCTTCATGATTTATGTGATAAGTTATATTAATTGTCCTTTTTAAAACGTTTAGACTCTATAGTAGTTGAATATTACTATCCTTTGATTTTTTTAGACCTTTGTCAAACTTCCATCTCTGCACTTTCCTTTTTCTTTTGATTCTTTATCCAAATGCACAAATTGACTTGATTCCTTATCAATTGGACCCTGGTATTAATTCATGATAGACTCACATAATTCTCATTGGTTGAATCCTATTCTCTTGCTAGAAATCCTTCACACAACACTCTCTACTAGAGTGCGCTTTGTTGGGACCTTCGTTTTGATTAATAGAATTTGTGCACGCCAGATTACAGCTTCATTTCACAGAACAAAAGCTGTGCAAGCTACTGAGGATCTTGACAACGGGCTAAAGAAAGAAACAAAAAGCGGTTGGAAGGACAACGCAACATCAATTTTGAGGAAAGAAGTTGTAATAAGATCAAGAAGAAGAGAGAATTATCGGGTTCTCAACCAACAAAATCATGATCAAATTATATATATGAGACTAATATGATTGTAAAGGGTTGTTGGGTTGGATTTGTTGTTGTTGTTATTGTTTCTAGGGTTGTTGTGATTAAGTTTGTGCTAGGATTAAAATTGTGGTGAGAGTCACTATTGTAATGGTCCATACTATTAGCACAGTTGAGTATTGAGATCTGAGTAAGAACCAGACTATTAATGTATCAGTTTTTTGTATCATTCTAGATGTAGAGGAGCAAGAGACTGTAACCTTGTATCATATTTGATGAGGAGCATCCTCTGATTACCTATGTATGAGAATCAAGCTGTGAGAAGAACCTAATATGTTAATATAATTTGAGGCCCAAATTTTGGATATATCTTGTGTATTTCGTCTTTTGAATGTATTGAATGTTTTTATGTATTATATTTATGTCTAATATGCTTAATTAGTTATAGCTTCCTTATGAATGGAAACAAAATGTTTTTTTATTTATTCTTAGTTAGGAAATGTTTCGTACTGCCACAAGTTCAATCTATCTTACACAAGACTAATATGAATGTTGATAACTCAGAGGTTTGTCTAAGTATTCTTCTTACCCTTCCCTCTCTTTCTTGTCTTGGTTTCACTTTGATTGAGACTTCTTCCCTCTCGGGAAGAAGAAAATGCGAGTTCTCTAGACTACTTCGGTACCTTTTGTTGGTGACTTGAGAAGGACCTTGGTCTGATCACTTTTGAGCCAAAAACATGGTTTCGTTTCTAGGACTCGTGTTTTAAAAGGGAACCTGTGAGGATAATGCTTCCACGGATATACAAATCTAATATTCGGAAATGGTGGGAACAAAATTGTGACGCCTTTATATGGAAGGAAGGAGAGTTGCAAGGTAAAATTGAGAGGGATACAAGATATTCTATGTTTTATTCAGAAAGATCGAGCGACGAGTATGAGATATTCTGGGTAAAATTCTAGGAACAACTATTCCATTGGATAGATCGGCTCTAAGGAGCTCTAGAATTACAAGAATGCATAAATAAAGCTTATACTTGGGATATAGAGAAGATCACAACACTTCATCAGTTGGATCACCATATCACGTAAGCAATCGATTTTTGGGTTAACACGACTATGGAGGGATACATCATTGAATTTGCAACTGAGAATCACTAATATTTTTCATGGGAAGAATAAAATTTCAAGAAAGGTATGCGTGAACGAATATCGAGGGAAATTCCCCTATGGATCAAATAATTCTTGATGGAGGAGGGGATGACAACTATTTCCTCACCTGAGATGGTAGCCTAAACACCTATGCTTGGGTAGGGTGATTTTGGGGTAGGATCATGGAATGAAAAGGGGAAAGGGTTATTTGACAGATGGGGGAAGATAAAGAAACAAACACAATAAATGATCGAGCCTTAAGGAGATTCGCCATTGTTAATATGTAGTGGTGCGGAAAGGTAAATAAAGAAGGGAAGCAGTCTGAGGTGTTGCGGAAAGAAATCGGATCAAGATGAACAGGTGAAAGAAAGAAGGAAGAGTTGAGGAACGTAAGAATACAAGAAAGATTAGAGAGTCTAATATTACAATAGAGAGAAGAGTATAGAGGAAGGAATCCCCAGATGGGTGTGTTATTACCATAACAATTTTTTGATGCAATCTAAGTCTCGTGACTTAGAGAGGAGCTAAACAGGTGTAGAAAAATGATAAATTGGAGGTCTGGGCCACATCTAGCAGAATAAGTTCAAATCCAGTGGAAGTGTGAGGTTGATGGGACCCGACGAACCACAGATCTCATGCACCACAGATCAACGGTCAGCGGCCATATCAGATGAAGAACTAGCATGAAGTTTATTTATTTGGAAGTAGGCCGATGAAAATACTGTGGTTTCACCTCAAGACCATGTGGCGCCACCACATTCATATCGGGGAGAAAATAATTCTACCGCAAACCGCTTTGTCTCGTCCCCAATATTGGGAAATGTATATAAGGGGGAGACTCTTGGCGTTATTTTATGATTTTTCAAATCATTTGAATGGTAAAAGTGGCGTGACTACTACAGTCAAAACTAAGCTCAAAAGTGCACCAAATTCTCTCGTTTTTCCCTCATTCACAAGTATTTTTCATCATCACCATGGATACTATAGTTTTTTCTGTAACAGAGAAAGATCCCTCGCCAAACAAAGAATCCCTAGTTGACAGAGACTCCGATGTATTTGACACCGAAATAACCATCTCACTCATCTCTGTGTCCAGAGCCAATTTATCAGATCATGTAAGGAGACAAATACCCTTTCACGAAGCAATCCAAGGCTCCATAGTCCCTTACACAGTCGAAGTCGCATTCCTCTTCCCATAATTCATAATATGGTGTGTAGAACAATACTCACAAGAGGAGAAGATCATTTTAAATAAGTTAGGGTCAGAGGTCCTGTCTAGAATAGATAGCTTGTCAACTTGATACACCCTTGGCATACTAGAGTCTCCCTCCACAACATATGAACCCTTCAAGGAAGAAAAAATAGTTACAGTCTATAAAGAATGTTCTCTCGAGGTCAAAACCCTATTTTTGCAGACAGTGTTTAAACCCGAACATTATTCTGAGAGTCTATCCTTGCCTATGAGTGTAAGCATCATGGTTATCAAAATCTAGTGGGAATGTTTCATACTCAGTCAAATTCTAGGTTTGGATAATGACAAATATGTAGTTGAGGTCATGCTAGGTTTTTTGTTAACCTTTTTCCAGTCAAAGTCTAGTTAGTCAGTCAGTATCAATTTTGATAAATTCATAGTTGATAATGTACACAAATAGCTAGTGAACTTCCAATAACTAAGGCACTTCAGGTATTACACATACCTGCTAAAAATGTTCCTGGAAACAAACAAGAGGGAGTTCCTTGAAGCAACATTCATCTCCATGGAATTAAAAAGAATCACATTTCTCATTTTCATAAACAAGACCATGTCTAGAGTTTATAGTTTGATCTTCAACACTAGCCTGCCAAGAGTTTTGGAGGACATGAAAAGTTACTTACAACCAAACTCAGAAAATAAAGTAGGAGATTGTGTGTTGTTCATGCACTCTACAGTAATTTGGATATATGGGTTCCAAGAGGGCACCTTATCTTCTCCCTATATTTTTGAATTCAAAGTTTTTTCCCTGGAGTTCATCAGGCAAAGAATCATCTCAAAGACAAAGAATTTCCTGAAAATGCACAAGGCGTCCAACCTGAAATTTCCTTTCATCATAGGACTATTTGTTTTGAAGACTAGATACTATTTACCTAAAATCCAGGCCAAACTCAAGGAGTTTGACTTTGCACAACTACAAGGGAGAAAATATGATCCACATCAGGTCATATCTAACAAAATATTGATGAGAAAATAGGGCCCTTATGAACATTAGTATGTGGAAGGTTTTGACAAATTGGCTAATTTGGAAACCTATGTTGATACAGAATCCACCTTGAAGCTCGCTTAGGCACATCAAGTGGGGCCAACCCTATAGCAGATTCAAACACAACATACCCCTCAGAAGATGACATTCAAAGTTCCCAAATTAACTGTCTACACCAAATGAAGCATTTCAGAGGCCCTAGGCACTAGTAGTCATAGGAATGCTCCCAAGAAAATAAAGATCAAACAATCTCCACAGATAGTAGATCTGGAGGAAGAAGAGACTAAGGAGAAAGTAAGTATGGATATGGTGGAGAGTGGCACTAGCAAGGAAGAATATATAAAAAGAAGCATGCCCCAAGGTAAAAGAAGCTCAAGAGATTTCAGTAGCAAAAAGAATATTTTTGATAAAACAGCCAGAGCCATTTACCAATCTAAAGGAGATTTGGAAAAGCAATATGTTGTGAAAGGAAGCCTGGACATGAGTGAAATAAGGGATTTGATACCTAAGGTGGAATATATTTCTCAACATAGGTCTTCTCTGTTCTCATTCAAAGATATAGAGAAGAAGTCACTCAACATAGCAATTACAAATGATGATAAAGTGTTTGAGATCAAGCTGCACTATGAAAACATTAGTGCCCCAGACAAGGTGAAATTCCATAGAAACACTAGTGACATGATGTATTCAGAATACCTGGGTATGAGATTAAGGGTTTCAATCTTGACAACTCATTTACTTAAGCTAGAGAGTCAGTTGAGACAAGAGAAAGCATCCAACATAGTTTGGGAGACTCAAGTCAAGAGATTATAATCTAAAGGCCCTTGGGAGGTAAAAGATTTATTAGAAGAGAAAGACAAGATGATTCAAAGGATGAAGAAAAGGCTAAAGATGTCCTCCATGGAGCATCCAAAAACATCAAAGTTAGTTTCCCTATAAAAAGAGAAAGAGACATTTCAACAAGAAGCATTGAATTACAAGGCCAAAGTATTGCAGCTAGAGAAGGAAAAGGTGAATTGGTCATAAGGGAAGACATGAGCAGGAGACATGGCTATTTTTGAACCTTATACTTTGAGAAAAGAACTAATGGATTGGTTCAAGATATGTCCCAAGTTATCCTTAAAGAAGAAGAAATCAAGATCCTTAAGGGAGACATGGAAAAACTGCAACAAGAAAAATGAAGGATGAGAAGATGGCCCAGTTCCAGAAAGTGAATCAAGCTTTACAGAAAAGGGTAGACAAGTTGAAGACAAGGTTTAAAGGAAAATTATTGTTGTAGGGGGGCAAACATGTCATCTGGGACTCTATTTCTTCTTGATGCAGCCCCCCTCCCCTCCTGGGGTTCGGAGACCTCCCGGTCTAGGATATTTCTTTCTTCTGAGTCGGATCGACTCTTTGGGCTCCCGTTTGAACCCCAAAAAATTATAAACAGGACCCTTTTTCTCCTTAGGTGCAAGTCCTGTGATACCTACACCCTTTATCTATGCACTCTGGGAACTCTTCAATTTATGGGTGCTAGCTCCTTTTCACTAGCCCCTTCCTACATACACCCCTACGCTATGACCTTGCGCAAATGAGCAATTGCAGGCACATGAAAGAGTGATTTTATACCAATGTGCTTTTCACCCCAGAATTCACCTCCAACTGCCACTTATCCCTTTGTTAAAACCGTGGTTGAAATTGTGACCCGCTCAAGGATAATTGAAATCCAAGCATGTCCTGGCCCCGCAATCCTTCTTGTTCATTAATGTCTCACTTCTAGCGATGATCCACAAAAAACAATTGTTATTTATCCTCCCTTTCCTTTACTTCATGTGCCTTCCTAGACCTCCATTATATGTCAACATGTAGCTCCCGTTTGAATCAACTACTACGGTTGATTCTGGCTTTCTAGCCTTTGGGAGTTTCAACTCTCAAATTTATGCTTCCTCTGCATGACAATATTTTAGAGTGGAAGATATTTTGAAACCTGTCCCTCCATATGTGCAGCTACGATTTCCTCCGCGAATCTAGCCTTCAAAAATCTCAATTCTGAAATTCCCACTTCTTCCAGAGTGATTTCTCTAAAATGGCAGATTGTCTGCCACTTGTCCTCTTCAATCAACGATTCAGCTCTTGCTTCGAGACTTTGACCTCCTCAACCAAATCAATGGTCCTTCGACCTCCTCCTCGATCAACAATCACGATATCCTTAGAGACTTCTATGCTTTCACCCTCTGCTCTCCTCCAAAGTGTTACATACCCAAAGTTCTAGATCTGGCACCACATCTCCATTGTCACATCGACGACTCGTGTCATTTTCGGGACTTCGGACTTCGAGATTCTAAAATCTAAACAAACACAAACCTCTAGAGTGAATCCTTCCAGAGTGTCGAATCCTCCAACACCTGTCCTCCTTGATCCAATGGTTAGCCAACGAATTGAATCTCCATCCTTCACGTGTCCCTTCGTAGATCAACGATGCACGTGCCCCCTTTGGGATCAATGACCCTAAATGCTTTGGGCTTCGGTGCTTCGGAACTTTCCAAAACTCAACTTCTCAAAAAATCGGGAGTACAATCCTCTGAAATTCACGATCTGGTGACACCTGTCCAAACTAGATCAATGACTATTGTCCACTTCGATTTTTTGAGCTTTGGCAATTCCAAACACTTATCCTTCACATTCTCCTGGAGTGATTTCACCCGAAGTTCATGATCTTTCACCACGTGCCCTTCTGGATATGACGGTCTAGATTCTCTTCAGGTCCTTGGGTCTTTGGTGCTTCGACTATTCAGGCTTTGGGAGTTTCAAACTCCTATGAAATCATTTCTCCTGTAGTGATTTCACCCAAAACACTTGATCGCTTGACATGTGTCTCCCCCTTGACCTGACAATCTTTATCCTCTTCAGTTCTTCGAGTTTCAGGAGTTTCAACTCCTGTACAGTGATTCCTCTTGTAGTACTTTCACCCAAAAAATCAGATCTTTCACCACCTGTCACCCTAGATGATGGATGGTCTCTGTTCAACTCGGGACTTCGAGACTTTGACGAGTCCACTCTCCTTCAAACAGAAGGTTTAAGTCTTGTACACTTACCTTTGGATCCAATGGTTTCTATTCCTCTACGTTCAGATCCAACGAATGGGATATGTTCTTCTCCTTTGCACTTCCTTCCTTCACTAAACGTTGATCTAATGGTCCATATTCTTCCCCAAAAATGATCAAAAGGTTGTTTTCTCTCCTCCTCTTGAGCTTTCACCTTCTGTCGGCTTGGAAGATTTTGTGAGCATTCCAAGGTTTCAGCCTTTGAACTTTCTCCTGCGAACACAACTGTCTGGGTCTTTCTTGCGCTATGCTAACACTATCTCTTCTGAGCTTTCAGACTTATAATAAGTTCGTCACCCATGCATTACTTGCGCTATCCCTTCAGATTTTGATCTCCTCAAAGATTTCAATCTCCCATGGACTTCTTGCATTTATGGGATTTCGTCAAACTCAGATCCAAAGCATTTATTGAAAATAAATTCTTCTCACCCTCCTAGAAATCCTCCTTCTCAATGCACACCTTGCAGAGCTATAGAGAGTGTTTGACAACTCTGTGAGTATCTTCCTCTAATACTCTTCTTGTTAAGAACCAAACATCAATATAGCATATAAAAACCTCAACAAAAGTACTCAACGCCTTGAAAAAGAGATAATTTCAGATAATAAGCCTCTTCGAGGGGGCAACCTCCTTTTACCCCACTTAAATGTTCAAGTACAAGATG
>ML786303.1:310950-327612 GCA_009831015.1 Picea engelmannii | reverse complement strand
ACTGTCAGTTTAGTTGGACAGAATATTTCCAATAGAGCTTCGATACACTGAAACATAAAATGGTTATTGCGCCTATTCTGGTTTTCCAAGATTGGACCAAGGAGTTTCACATGCATGTCGATGCATCTTGCATTTCTTTAGGATTTTTGTTAGCACAACCTAGAACAAGAGATATTGACCACCCATTATCCTTTGCTAGCAGGAATCTATCAACTGCTGAAATTAATTACACCACCACTGAGCGAGAAGGGTTAGCCATGGTGTATGCACTGCAAAAGTTCTGCTACTACTTGTTGGGAGTACAATTTAAAATGTTTATTGATCACTCTGTGCTGAAATACCTAGTTAAAAAGTCAGTGCTGGGGGGAAGGATATGCAGATGGATTTTGTTGTTTCAAGAATATGGTTTTGAGATCATAGTAAAGCCAGGGAGAATGAACAAAGGTCATGATCACTTGTCAAGGTTGGAACATGGTGAAGAGTCGACCAGTTTGGAGGATACACTGTCATATTCACAGTTATTGGCCATTAGAAATATCGATGACCACTTCACAGAGATAGTCGAATTCCTATCAACATGAATGACACCTAGTGAGTACACAATTCCTCAGAAGAAACAACTAGTAGTGCGCGCGACCGACTTCTCACTTATAGTTGGACATCTATACAAGATGGGACCTGGTGAGATATTGAGAAGATGTGTTATGGAGGCAGAACGACCATTGATCCTTGCAAAATCTCATGAAGGAATCACAAGAGGACATTAGACAGGAAAAGCAACTGCACAGGAGGTTCTGTGAGATGGCCTTTGGTGGCCTACCTTACACAGAGATGCTAAAGACTATTCTAGATCATGCGATGTATGACAAAGAGTTGGGAAACTATCTAGAAGAGATGAAATTCCATTAGCACCGCAACTGACCCTACAAGCATTTGAAAAGTGGGCCATTGACTTCGTGGGACCTATAAACCCACTAGGAAAGTGCACAAGAGCAAGGTACATAATTACTGTGATAGATTACTTGACTAGATGGGATGAAGCAAGAGTAGTTAAGGACTGTAGTGAAAATACAACTTCACGCTTCATATTTGATGACATCATAACCAGGTTTGGATGCCCAAAGATACTTATGAGTGATCAAGATACACATTTCATTAATAAGATAGTTGAAGCCCTAACTGAAGAATTTGCAGTCCACCATCATAAGAGTACACCTTATCATCCACAAGCAAATGGGACAGTTGAAGCGTTCAACAAGATCTTAGAAACAATGCTCATGAATATTTGTAGTGTGAACAGGGATGATTGGGATCTAAGAGTACCAACAGTACTTTGGGCCTATAGAACTACTTGCAAGAAGTTGACAATGCAGACCCCCTTCAAGTTGGTTTATGGTCTCGAAGCTGTTGTTTCAATGGAATATTTGGTAACAAGACTAAGAATTGTTTCCTTTACAGATATGGATGACCCATGAGTTATTCAAGAGAGGCTTGCACAGTTGGTTGAATTAGAGGAAGATAGATTTATTGTAGGATTCCATTAGCAGGTACAGAAGGAAAGAGAGAAGGCCTATCATGATAGGCACATCAAGAAGAAGGCATTCAAGAAAGGTGATCTAGTACTGGTATATGAAAGCAAGTTCATAAAACATCCTAGGAAGTTCATAAAGCATTGGCTAGGTCCATACGAGATCGCTTATGTTACAAAGGGAGGAGCTATGCAATTGAAGATGTTGAATGGAGAATGGATGGAAGGTTTGGTGAATGGGATTTGGCTGAAGTTGTACTATGAAAACTAGCTTCCTCGTAGCTCTCCGTAAAAGTGTGAAGAAAAGGGCCTAGGTACCAGGTGCAGTTGAAGCTCGATACGAGACACAAAAAAGATAGTCCACACAAGGGAAAAGAGGAGGCATCGAGCAAAAAGTAGAGGTTGCATTGTGTAGTCTGGATTCAAAGTAAAATAGGAAGCTTAGATCTGAAGTGCCTCGGGATGAGTCACAGGTGAGTGTTGGGGGCCTGTTAGCCCTTGGTTATGGAAGCAAGAGAAGATCAAGGAAGAAAAGGGAGAATGCAAACTTCACGGAAGACACAATGATTGTTACTGGGTCGAAGTGAGAAAAAGAGTAGAAAATATGGAGCAAAGTAAGTCGTTGAACGAGGAGATCGAGGATGATAGATCATAAATAAAGAAGGATCATGGAAAACTTAGCAAGCGGGAAAATCCACCGTTGCATGCTTTGGAGAATCGCATGAGAAGGAAGGAAATACACGTTGATGAAGCCCTGAAAATATGGGTCAAGTTTACCTAGGGTTTTAGACACCTAGGGTTTTGGTATCTAGGGTTTTGGACACCTAGGTTTCGGCCTAAGGATGTTGGTGAGCGATTTTAATGTATAAATAGAGGTCTAAAGGAACTGGGATGGGTTGGTGTTATGATTATTGTTGTTGTCTTTATCGTTGTATGATCAAGTGAGTAGCAATGTGTGAGAAATAAGTGATGAGTACAAGAGCCTTTTGATATTGTAGGATCTTTAGCTGGGTGTGAAGATTAACCCTACAGCTAGGTGCACAAGGAGGGGAGAGAGAAAGGATAAGAAAGAATATATTCTAGCTAAGAGCATAGACAAGAACTGTAGGCTTTACCTTAATATATTATAGCATAGTTCTGTTGATGTAGCCCTAGAGAGAGGGTAAACCACACACATCTTGTGTTGTGTATGATTGGTATTTTATCTCTGTCATTGATATAATGTGATTGCATTATTGTTTTAGATCTCATAAGTAGATGTGAAGAATAGATCTAAGCTGATAAGTGATATATGAATGTTGTGTTGTTCTTGAGTTAAATCCACTTGATCTTCCCTTTGGTTGTAGACATCTCTGTCCTGCAACCCCCTCATAACTGCTTCAAGTGAGACTGCATCTGCTTCAAAGGTGTTGTCGAAAGGGCCAGTAGTTAGGGCTTATTGGTGCACTCTTGGCGTTGAATCATGGGTCTACCCCTATGCCAAAAAATGGTTCTATTGCCAGGACATGAATCTTCTTGAGGGAATTTCAAGGTGGTTTCCATTGAAGACGGAGACTCAAAAGTGGATAGAGGATCACGAAAAGGACTTTGTTAAAGCCCATAACAAGAACCCTATGTAAGAAGAACTACGGGAAGAGGGTTTCTACAGTGGAGAAGAGGCAGATCTGACAGACGAGGAACATTTAGAACCTACTGAGACAGAGGAAGGGAAAGCTAAGGAGCTTTGTCGGGGAGAACCTGAAACTTCAGGAACTGCGCAAACCATTGATGTAAGTACTGTTATCCCTCCTATTGATTCAGTAGTATTAAGAAATCAGAGTAATCCAAGCCACTAGAGTACCCATACCCCTGTCACTAGTAATCCACCACATACTCAGTCAGGGACCCTAGGAAGATCTATGACAGATGAGATGAGGCTTCCTATCATTAGGGGAGATGGATATGAATATCCTGATCAGCACTAGTTCCTATGTGAAGCCATATGGAATACTACAAATGTCATTGACGAAGATTTCAAAAGAACCAAGTTTAGTACCACTCTAAGGGATCGTGCACTGAGCTGGTACATGAAGCTTATTCAAGGACTTGCATAACCTAAGCCACTGAATCAGATTAAGAATGTGTTGATTGCAGAGTTCAAGAAACCCAATTCGGAGTCATAATGTATCACAGAGCTGAAAGAGATCAAGAAGAAGGTGGCCTAACCTATTTGGGAATTCGATCAGAGATTCAAAACCTTAACAGACTAATTGACTTTTCAGATCCTAGATGAACAGAACAAAGAATGGTTCATTGCTTCCCTCTTAACACACATTAGATTTCCTCTGCTGCAACATAAGATTGCTTCGCAGTATAAGGCACTGGAAATCACCATGAAGTTAGAATAAACCCCTATGGGAGAATCCAACTCCGGTATAAGTCAGATCTTGAGTCAGATGACTAGTTTGTCTTTGCAGGTCGAAGATATGAAGAAATATAAGGGAAAATATAAAAGAGAAGACATCTGGTGTGTCATATGTAGATCAGAAGGCCATGACAAGGAACTTTGTCCCCTATTCAATTAATACTTGGCTTCTTGAGCTCCGAGCCCTTTGAAGAAAGTCACCTTACCTTGGTGTGAGGTATGCAAAAAACATCACCCATGTGAGTGATACTACATGCAAAAGTATGTTCAGACACCTACAAATTTGTATTGTACATTCTATAAGTCCATAGGACATGATGATAGGGATTTTAGGGCTTACGCTCTCATGCATGAAAGGTCGAGAGAGATATATAATATTCAAGGTGAAGTACTGCAAGAAAGAAACACTACGTAGTACAACTCTCCTAGGAGAGGAAACTTTAATCCTCGCAATGGATTCAGAGGAAGAGGAGGAGGAGGAGGAGGAATGGGTCGAGGCTAGGGATAGATAATCTATTGTAACTATGCACAACTAGGACACCTCACAAGGGATTTCTAGAACCCTTGTACTACTTGCAGCTACTGCAACTCATTTGACCATATTATAGAAGATTTCCCTATGTTGCTAGCTAATCTTCAAGAATGGTGAGACCCTCAGCAGAACCCTCAAGTGCAATTGATATATGTTGAGCCTCGCGGAGAAGACCCTAGAGTCACTTTTATGACTAGAGGAGTAATTGTTACAAGAGAATACAGACTGACCCAAGGGAATAATACCAAAGATTCAGGAATCAAGAAAGCTACAGAGAAGACACAAATGTTTGATGCAAAGAAAGAAAGACAAATATTTGAAGAAGCCAGAAATGAATTCATAGAAGACCAAGGCTCTTCATCGAAGACTAGACCAGGAGTGAGAGAATATGGAATTCCTCTGGCATTTGATCAATCTGCTTTGCCAAAAGAACGAAAAGAGGTAATCAATCTCATGGAATTTTTATATACTTGTATTAAGTTGTTTCAAGATGAAAGCGTTGTACAAGAGTTTCAAGATATAATAAAAAAATATGAGCTAGGAAAGATAGACCCCTTACAGAATAGGGCAGTACACCAAATCGATAAGAAGAGAAGGAAAAATAAGGAGTTACATTTGAATGCTCAAATAGGAGAGTATGATATAGATTATGTAGTCCTCGACTTAGGGTTGGAGGTCAATTTCATGACGAAGAAAACTTGGGCGCTGATGCAAAAATCGAAGTTGATATATTCCCCTATCAGGCTTAGGATGGATAATAAGCAATATGTAATCCCTTTTGGTAGATTAGAACATATTCCTGTGGACATCGACATAGTAAGAACGTTTGCAGATTATGAGGTAATTGAAATAGTTGATGATAGTTGTCCTTACCCCACACTATTAGGAATCGATTGGGATTTCAATAATTCCACTGTGGTAGATTTGAAGAAAATATGTATGATTTTTGAAAGAGATGGCCTTAGGGTCATTTCACCCTTAGTTCTAGATGAAGGTCAGTGATACACAGAACCTATCATAGAAGAAGACCACGCATATGCACTAGAAAATATATACAAGCTAACAACCAGACAACAAGATTACATTAATCCCACAGTTGATGGAAACTTAAGCTGGCAAAGTGACAACGTATGTTCATCTGACTCAAAAGAAGCACTGGAGAACTGAAAGAATAAGATGTATGAAGTATCTATAAGAAGATTTGCTAGATTAACCAGAGAAGTTCGTTGGATTGGCACAACAGTAAGAAACTTACCCACCTTTGATGGTCTGAATCCTTTAGAAACCTTCTTGTTGGACTTTGAAGAAAGTGTACCAATGCAACAAAGAATTTTGGTGATGGATGAGGCCTTGAAAGCCACACCAACAAGATTGGTGGGGGGCACACAAAAGTAACATTATATATTGGGTACATTGTCGTACCCTAATGATAACAGGGTTTTCAGCACAAGTAGAAGGCTATGAAGTTTGGTACACAGGTCGAAGCTACCCAAAGGACCACATGTGAAGTTGTGAGGAATCCTGGAGAAACATTCCTCAAGAAAAATGGGTGCACAAATTCATTAATACACTGGAAACCACCCCTATAAACAAGTACCTTCAAGTAGAGTTGTGCCTCATCACTATAAATTGGAAAGGAATGACTCAGAATTTTTTAACTACCCTTTTATTTGAAAGTCAATATCCCTTAGTAGATCAAGCATTATAGATTGTGAGGAAGAAAATATTCAAGGAAACATATAGCCTTCATTATAAACAACAAGAGGACGAATGGACTGCAACTCTCCTGAAACTACAAGGCTGTTACAACATCAATGTTGATGAAGATGATGATCCTAGGAAGGTGAACATCACATAAACAAAAGGTCAGAGAGATATGGAAGGACCAGGAGTTGAGTTTCCATTCATTGGACAACCGATCAAGATTAAGAAGGTCAATATTGGAACAAAGCAGACACCAAGTTTTGAATATGTTGGAGATTACTGGGATGCTGCCACCATTGACAAAATTACAGAGTTACTGCATGAATATCAGAACTTGTTTCCAACCAAGTTCACTAATATGAAGGGAATTAAAGGGCCTATGGGAGAGATTTTGATTCCTTTAAACCCATATGCAAGACCAGTTAAACAGATACCTTACATACTGAATCCTAAATATAAGGAAAAAGTGAAGATTGAGCTTGACAGAATGTTGGAAGCAGGAATCATAGAACCTGTCGAAGAGTGAGAGTGGATTAGCCCTATGGTGGTTCAAGAAAAGAATACTGGAGAGATCAGGATATGCATAGACCTCAGAAAGATGAATGAGTCATGTTTGTATGACCCCTTCCCTACACCATTCACCGACGAAGTGTTAGATAATGTGGGAGGCCAAGAGGTATATTATTTTACAGATGGATTTTCAGGATATCATTAGATTCGAATTGCCAAGGAAGATCACCATAAGACCACATTTGCAACAGAATGGGGATCCTAACAATACACAGTAATGCAATTTGGATTGAAGAATGCACCAACCATCTTTTCCAGGGTGGTGGTCGAAGCATTCAAGGAATTTTTGCATAAATTTTAAGAAGCATATTTTGATGATTGGACTGTTTTTAGTTTATTGAAGAATCATATTGAATGTCTAGGGCTAATGTTGGATAAATGCAGGTAGTGCCAAATTTCCTTGAACCTAAAGAAATGAATTTTATTTTCACCATTTGGAGTTCTGTTAGGACATATTGTATGTAAGCAAGAATTGTTGGTAGATCCATCCAAGATCGCCATTATAGTTGATCTACCCCCCCTAAGACAGTCAAACAGCTGCACACTACGTTGGGAAACATGTGCTACTACATGAATTTCATTAAAGGCTATGGTCAAATTACATCACCCATGGAGAAGTTGTTGAAGAAGGATTGTCGATTTAGTTGGACAGAAGAATGCCAGCAGAGCTTCAACACACTGAAATAGAAAATGGTTACTGCGCCTATTCTAGTTTTCCTAGATTGGACCAAGGAGTTTCACATGCATGTCGATGCATCTTCCATTTCTTTAGGAGATATGTTAGCACAACCAGGAACATGAGACATTGACCACCCATTAGCCTTTCCTAGCAGGAAGCTATCAACTGTTGAAATTAATTACACCACCACTAGGCGAGAAGGGTTAGACATGGTGTACGCGCTGCAAAAGTTCCTCCACTACTTATTGGTAGGACAATTTAAAATGTTTATTGATCACTCTATGCTGAAAAATCTAGTCAACAAGCTAGTGTTGGGGGGAAGGATATGCAGATGGCTTCTGCTGTTTCAAGAATATGATTTTGAGATCATAGTAAAGCCAGGGAGAATGAACAAAGGTCCCGATCACTTTTCAAGGTTGGAACATGGCGAAGAGTTGACCCGTTTGGAGGATAGACTGTAGGATGCATAGCTATTTTCCATTATAAAGATCAATGACCACTTCACAGAGATAGTCTAGTTCCTATCAACAGGAATGGCACCTAGCGAGTACACAATTCCTCAAAAGAAACAACTAGTAGTGCGCGCTGCAGACTTCTCACTTATAGTTGGACTCTTATACAAGATGGGACCTGATGAGATATTGAGAAGATGTGTTATGGAGGTAGAACGACCACTAATCCTTGCAGAAGCTCATGAAGGCATCACAGGAGGACATTATGCATTAAAAGCAACTGCACAGAAGGTTCTGAAAGCTGGCCTTTGGTGCTCTACCTTACACAGAGATGCTAAAGACTACTCCAGAGCCTGCGATGTATGCCAAAGAGTTGGGAAACTGTCCAGAAGAGATGAAATTCCATGAGCACCGCAGATGACCCTACAAGCATTCGAAAAGTGAGCCATTGACTTTGTGGGACCTATAAACCCACCAGGAAAGCACATAGGAGAAAGGTACATAATTACTGAGACAAAGTACTTGACTAGATGGGCTAAAGCAAGAGCAGTTAAGGACTGTAGTGCAACTACAACTACGCGCTTCATATTTGATGACAACATAACCAGGTTTGTATGCCCAAAGATCCTTATGAGTGATCAAGTTATAGATTTCATTAATAAGACAGTTGAATCCCTGACTGAAGAATTTGCAGTCCACCATCAGAAGAGTACACCTTATCATCCACAATAAAATGGGACAGTTGAAGCATTCAACAAGATCTTGGAGATAATGCTCACGAAGATTTGTAGTGTGAATGGGGATGAATGGGATCTAAGAGTACCAGCAGTACTTTGGTCCTATAGAACTACTTGCAAGAAGTTGACAATGCAGACCCCCTTCAAGTTGGTTTATGGTCTCGAAGTTGTTGTTCCAATGGAATATTTGGTACCAATCCTAGGAATTGTTTCCTTTACAGATATAGATGACCCATGTGTTATTCAAGAGAGGCTTGCGTGGTTGTTTAAATTGGAGGAAGAAATATTTATTGCAGTATTCCATCAGCAGGTACAGAAGGAAAGAGAGAAGGCCTATCATGACATGCGCATCAAGAAGAAGGAGTTCAAACAAGGTGATCTAGTACTGGTATATGAAAACAAGTTCATAAAACATCCTAGGAAGTTTAGAATGCATTGGCTATGGCCATACGAGATCGCTTATGTTACAGAGGGAGGAGATGCGCAATTGAAGATGTTGAATAGAGAATGGATGAAAGGTTTGGTGAATGGGAGTTGGATGAAGTTGTACTATGACAACCAGCTGCCTCACAGCTCTCTGTAAAAGCATGAAGAAAAGGGTCTAGGTACCAGGTGCAGTTGAAACTGGGTACGATACACAGAAAAGACAGACTACACAAGGGAAAATAGGAGGCATTGAGTAGAAAGTAGAGGTTGCACTTCGTAGTCTGGAGTCGAAGTAAAACAATAAGCTCAGATCTGAAGTGCTTTGGGAAGAGTCATAGGTGAGTGTTGGGGGCACGTTGGCCCTTGGTTATGGAAGCAAGCGAATATCAAGGAATAAAAGTGATAATGAAAACTTCGTGGAAGACACAGTGACTATTACTGGGTCGAGGTGAGCAAAAAGAATAAAAGATGGAGTGAAGTAAGCCATTGAATGAGGAGATCGAGGATGACCGAACAGAAAGAAATAAGGATAGTGGACAACTCAGCAAGTGGGAAAATCCACTTTTGGATTCTTTGGAACACCGCACGAGAAGGAAGGAAAGACAGGATGGTGAAGCCCTAAAAATACAGGTCAAGTTGACCTAGGGTTTTGGACACCTAGATTTTGGCTTAAGAATGTCGGTGAGTGATTGTAATGTATAAATAGAGGTTTAAAGGACCTGGGATGGGTTGGTGTTATGATTATTTTTGTTTTCCTTATCGTTGTATGATCAAGTGAGTAGTAGTGTGTGAGAAATAAGTGTTGAGTACGAGAGCCTTCTAGTATTGTAGGATCTTCAGTTGAGTGTGAAGATCAACCCTGTATCTAGGTGCACAGGGAGGGGAGAGTAAGAGAGGAGAAGAAAGAATATTTGCTAGGTAAGAGAGCAGACAAGAACTTTAGGCTTTACCTTAATATATTATAGCATAGTTCTATGGACGTATCCCTAGAGAGAGGGTGAACCACATACATCGTGTGTTGTGTGTGATTCTTATTTTATCTCTATCATTGATATACTGTGATTTCATTACTGCTTTAGATATGATAAGTAGATGTGTAGAATAGATCTAAGATGATAAGTGATATATGAATTTTTTGTTTTTCTTGAGTTAAATCTACTTGATATTCCCTTTGGTTGTAGACATTTATGTCTTGCAACCCCCTCATAACTGCTTTGGGTGAGACTGCATTTTCTTCATAGGTGTTGCTGAAAGGGCTAGTAGTTAGGTCTTGTTGGTGCGCTCTTGGAACTGAACCCTGAGCCTACCCCTGTGCCAACAAATGGTTCCGTTTTCTAGAAATGAATCTTCTTGAGGGAATTTCAAGGTGGTTTCCATTGAAGACGAAGACTCAAAAGTAGATAAAGGATCAAGAAAAGGACTTCGCTGAATCCCAGAATAAAAACCTTAATCTTAGTTCAAAGGATTGGTTGGAGAAATATATCTTTACTGATATACATGGAATTTTCTTTGGGGGAATCCATTAGGAGCTATACGAGTGGTTATCCAGATTAGCATATACTCAGTTCAAGATCCAATCTAGAGCTCCCGTGGTTTGGACGTCGGAGTTGATCAAGAAGGTCAAAAGAGTTGATAACTCTGTATCACTAGCAGTAGATCATTGGTTTGAAATCACCATTGGAGGGTACATCACAGAGTTTGTTGTTGACAAAGTAGAGTCATACAACCAAGATGAGAGATACTTCTTTAAGGGACCTAGAGGAAATTTTTTACAATTCCTAAAGTTGAGACTCAAGATGTTATTGCATGAGAAGAAAATCTTGAAGATACAGTAGATTGGTCAGATCTAGAAAGGCTAATGTTCAAGAATTTAGACAACAACATCGACACAAAAGCTGTACATACACACAATGGGAGAGTGTTCCAATAAGTTCACCTTGCAAACATGTTTAAGAAGAACTAGAGGGTGAAGGGTTTATACAGTGGAGAAGAGGAAGATCTGATAGATGAGGAGCATTCAGAACCTGTTGGGACAGAGGAAGGGAAATCTAAAGAGCTTCTTCAGGGATAACCTGAAACTTTAGGAACTGGGAAAACCATTGATGTAAGTACTATTATCCCTCCTATTGATTCAATAGTATTAAGAAATCAGAGTAATCCCAACCACCAGAGTAACCAGAGAACTGTCTCTAGTAATCCACTGCATACTCAGTCAGGGACCCTAGGAAGATCTATGGCAGATGAGATGAGGATTCCTATCTTTTAGGGAGATGGATCTGAAGATCTTGATCAACATTGGTTCCTATTTGAAGTGGTATGGAATATTAAAAATTTCACTGATGAAGTTGTCAAAAGAACCCAGTTTAGTACCACTCTAAGGGATCATGCACTGAGATGGTACATGAAGCTTTTTCAAGGACTTGCACAGCCTAAGACACTGAATCATATTAATAATGCATTGATTACAGAGTTCAATAAATCCAAGTCAGAGTCACAATGTATCACAATGTTGAAAGAGATCAAGAAGAAGGTGGCTAAACCTGTTTGGGAATTCGATCAGAGATTCAAAACCTTAACATGCCAATTGACTTTTCAAATCCCAGATGAACATAAAAAATAATGGTTCATTGCTGCCCTCTTACCACACATCAGAGTTCCTCTGATGCAATAGAAGATTGCTTCGTAGTCTAAGGTGCTGGAAATTGCCATGAAGTTAGAATCAACCCCTATTGGAGAATCCATCTCAGGTATGAGTCAGATCTTGAGTCAGCTGGCTAGTTTGTCTTTGCAGGTTGAAGATATGAAGAAAGATAAGGGAAAATATAAAATAGAAGACATATGGTGTGCCAGATGTAGATCAGAAGGCCATGACAAGGAAAACTGTCTCTTATTCAATTAATACTTATCTTCTGGAGCTCCGAGCCCTTTGAAACAAGTTACCTTACCTTGGTGTGAGGTATGTAGAAACAAACATCGCCCTGGCGAGTGCTACTACATGAAAAAGTATGTTCAGACACCTACAAATTTGTATTGTATATTCTGTAAGTCCATAGGACATGATTATATGGATTGTAGGGCTTACGATCTCATGCATGAAAGGTAGAGAGACATATATAAGATTCAAGGCGAAGTACCGCAAGAAGGAAACACTACGAAGTATAACTCTCCTGGGAGAGGAAACTTTAATCCTTGTGGTGGATTCAGAGGACGAGGAAGAGGAGGAGCAATGGGTCGAGGTCGAGGAAAGATAATCTATTATAATTATGCACAACTAGGACACCTCGCAAGGGATTGACAAAACCTTTGTACTACTTGCAGCTACTGCAACTCGCTTGACCATGTTATAGAAGATTGTCCTATGCTGCTAGCTAAGCTTCAAGAAAGACAAGGACCTCAACAGAACCTGCAAGTGCAACTGATATATGCTGAGCCTCATGGAGAAGACCCTAGAGTCGTTTTTATAACTAGAGGAGGCGTTTTTACAGGAGAAGACTGACTGACCAAAGGGAAGAATACAAAATATTAAGGGATCAAGAAAGCCATAGAGAATACACAAATGTTTGATGAAAAGAAAGAAAGACAAATATTTAAGGAAGCCATAAAAGAATTCAGAGGAGACCAAGGCTCTGCATCAAAGACAAGACCATAAGTGACAGAATATGGAATGCATATGGTATTTGATCAATCTGCTTCGCCAAAAGAAGGAAAAGAGGTAAGAAAGCATTGTACAAGAGTTACAAAATATAATCAGACAATATGATCTAGGAAAGATAGACCCCTTACTGAATAGGGAAGTACACAAAATCGGTAAGAAGAGAAGGACAAATAAGGAATTATATTTGAATGCACAAATAGGAGAGTATGAGATATATTACGTAGTCCTTGACTTAGGGTCAGAAGTCAATGTCATGAATATGGGACCTAGTTGATGATAGTTTTCCTTACCCTGCATTGTTAGGAATCGATTGGGATTTCAATAATTCCACTATGGTTGATTTAAAGAAACGATGTATGAATTTTGAAAGAGGTGGACTTAGGGTCATTGCACCCTTAGATCCAGATGAAGGTTAGTGATACACAGAACCTATCAGAGAAGAAGACCATGCATATGCACTAGAAAATATATACAATCTAACAACCAAACAACATGATTACATTAATCCCACAGATGATGGAAACTTAAGCTGGTGAAGTGACAACATATGTTCATTCGACTCAGAAGAATCAATGGAGAACTGACAGAATAAGATGTATGAAGTATCTACAAGAAGATGTGCTATATTAACCAGTGGAGTCCACTAGATTGGAAGAATAGTAAGCAACTTACCCACCTTTGATGGTCTGAATCCTTTAGAAACCTTCTTGTTGGAATTTGAATAAAGTGTACCAATGCAACAAAGACTGTTGGCGATGGATGAGGCCTTGAAAGCCACACTAGAAAGATGGTGGGGGGCACACAAAAGTAACATTACAGATTGGGTATAGTGTCGTACCCTAATGACAACATGAATTTCAACACAAGTAGAAGGATGCAAATTTCGGTACACAAGTCGAAGTTGCCCAAAGGACCACATGCGAAGCTATGAGGAAGCATGGAGAAACATTCCTCAAGAACAATGGGTGCACAAATTCATTAATACACTGGACACCGTCCCTATCAATTGGTACCTTCAAGCAGAGTTGTGCCTCATCACTACAAATTGGAAAGGTATGAATCAGAATTTTGTAACTACATTCTTATTTAAAATTCAATATCCCTTAGTAGATCAAGCATTATAGACTGTGAGATAGAAAGTATTCTAGGAGGCATCTAGCCTTCCTTTGGAACATGAAGAGGACGAATGGGCTGTGCCTCTCTATAAACTACAAGGTTGTTACAACATCAATGTTGATGAAGACGATGATCCTAGGAAGGTGAATATCGTGGAAACAAAAGGTCAGAGAGATGTGGAAGGACTAGGAGTTGAGATACCATTCATTGGACAACCAATCAAGATTAAGAAGGTCAATATTGGAATAGAGAAGACACCAAAGTTTGCAAATGTTGGAGATTACTAGGATGTTGCCATCATTGACAAAATTACAGAGTTATTGCATGAATATGAGTACTTGTTTCCAACCAAGTTCACTGATATGAAGGGAATTAAAGGGCCTATGGGAGAGATGAGGATTCCTTTAAATCCATATGCAAGACCAATTAAATAGATACATTATAGAATGAACCCTAAATATAAGGAAAAAGTGAAGATTGAGATTGACAGAATGTTGGAAGCATGAATCATAGAACCTGTCTAAGAGTCAGAGTGGATTATCCCTATGGTGGCGCAAGAGAAGAAGACATGAGAGATCATGATATGCGTATACCTCAGAAAGTTGAATGATTCTTGTTTTCATGACCCCTTCCCTACACCATTCAATGACAAAGTGTTAGATAATGTGGGAGGCCAAGAGGTATATTTTATTACAGATGGATTTTCAGGATACCATCAGATCTGGATTGCCAAGGAAGATCACCATAAGACCACATTTGCAACAGAATGGGGATCCTACCATAGTAATGTCATTTGGATTGAAGAATTCCCCATCCATCTTTTCCAGGGTGGTGATCGAATCATTCATGGAATTTATGCATAAATTTTTAGAAGCATATTTTGATGATTGGACTGTTTTTAGTTTATTGAAGAATCATATTAAATGTCTAAGGCTAATTTTGGATAAATGTAGGCAGTGCGAAATTGCCTTGAACCTGAAGAAATGCATTTTCTTTTCACCATTTGGAGTTATGTTAGGAAATATTGTATGTAAGCAAGGATTGTTGGTAGATCCATCCAAGATCGCCATTATAGTTGATCTACCCCCCCTACGATAGTCAAACAGCTGCGCACTGCATTGGGACACACATGATACTACAGGAAGTTCATTAAGGGCTATGCTGAGATTACATCACCCATGGAGAAGCTATTGAATAATGATTGTCAGTTTAGTTGGACAAAAGAATGTCTGCAGAGCTTCGACACATTGAAACAAAAAATGGTTACTGCGCCTATTCTGGTTTTCCCAGATTGGACCAAGGATTTTCACGTGCATGTCGATGCGTCTTCCATTTATTTAGGATTTGTGTTAGAACAATTAGGAACGTAAGACATTGACCACCTGTTATCCTTTGCTAGAAGCAAGCTATCAACTACTAAAATGAATTACACTACCACTGAGCAAGAAGGGTTAGCCATGTTGTACGCACTCCATAAGTTCCGCCACTACTCATTGGGAGAACAATTTAAAATGTTTACTGATCACTCCACGCTGAAATACCTAGTCAAAAAGCCAGTTTTGGGGGCAAGGATATGTAGATGGCTTCTGTTGTTTCAAGAATATGATTTTGAGATCATAGTAAAGCCAGGGAGAATGAACAAAGGTCTTGATCACTTGTCAAGGTTGGAACATGGTGAAGACCTGACCAGTTTGGAGGATACACTGTCGGATGCACAACTATTAGCGATTAGAAAGATCGATGACCACTTCGCAGAGATAGTCTAGTTCCTATCAATAGGAATGGAACCTAGCAAGTACACAATTCCTCAGAAGAAACAACTAGTAGTGTGCGCTGCAGAATTCTCACTTATAGTTGTACATCTATATACGATGGGACCTGATGAGATATTGAGAAGATGTGTTAGGGAGGAAAAACGACCACTGATCCTTGCAGAATCTCATGAGGGCATCACAGGAGGACATTATGCAGGAAAAGAAACTGCGCAGAAGGTTGCAAGAGCTAGCCTTTGGTGGCCTATCTTACACAGAGATGATAAAGACTACTCCAGAACCTATGATGTATGCCAAAGAGTTGGGAAACCATCCAAAAGAGATGAAATTCCATTAGCATCACAACTGACCCTATAAGCATTCACAAAGTGGGCCATTGACTTCGTGGGACCTATAAAATCACCAGGAAAGCACATAGGAGCAAGGTACATAATTACTGTGATAGAGTACTTGACTAGATGGGCCGAAGAAAGAGAAGTTAAGGAATGTAGTGAAACTACAGTTGCGCACTTCATATTTGATGACATCATAACCAGGTTTGGATGCCCAAAGATCCTTATGAGTGATCAAGGTACACATTTCATTAATAAGACAGTTGAAGCCCTGACTGAATAATTTGCATTCCACCATTAGAAGAGTACACCTTATCATCCACAAGAAAATGGGACAGTTGAAGCATTCAACAAGATCTTGGAGATAACGCTCATGAAGATTTGCAGTGTGAACATGGATGATTGGGATCTAAGAGTACCAACAATACTTTGGGCAAGAAGATGACAATGCAAACCCCCTTCAATTTGGTTTATGGTCTCGAAGTTATTGTTCCAATGGAATATTTGGTACCAAGCCTAAGAATTGTTGCCTTTAAAGATATGGACGACCCAGGCACTGTTCAAGAGAGGCTTGCACAATTGGTTGAATTGGAGGAAGACAGATTTATTGTAGGATTCCATCAGCATATACAAAAGGAAAGAGAGAAGGCCTATCATGACATGAACATCAAGAAGAATGCATTCAAACAAGGTTATATAGTACTGGTATATGACAACAAGTTCATAAAACATCCTGGGAAGTTCAGAACACATTG
>ML786303.1:289334-301081 GCA_009831015.1 Picea engelmannii | reverse complement strand
CCATCTTCATCTATGCATTCTCATCAAGGACAATACATATTATATTACATAAATCATCAATCAATCAATCCTTTGAAATCAATCAATCACTTGACATCAATCAATCAAACCATTGGCATCAATGACAACATGATCCAACAGGTATGACATTCGAAGGTCCTCTTTCCATACTGGGAGGTCCATTACATGCTTTCTTTCTTTCAACATGCATCTCCTTAATCCATTCAAGCAATGTGTTGCTTATGAGCACTTTTGTTCCCATTCATTCCTAATTGGTGAATGTATTCATGACACATCTATTCTTGAATTTCTTGCAAGGATTTCAATCATCCTTTACTACCAAATATTCCATTCTCTATCATTCGAGTTCTTTTCCTGAATCATACCTTGCTTGGGTATCAATGGCTTACAACTGCCACTCAAAAACATATCCATATCATCATCAAAATAAGAAAACATTTAAGAAGGAATTATTACCCAATCCCTTTCAGTCCTCATGCCACATTGGCATGAAAAATTTTACCCTTCCTGGTTGTCATCAACCTTTCTGATATTACCTCATCAATGGTGCTTCATGTGAACTTCAAAATTCCCTTCATAAATCTTTCAATAGTATCCTTCTTGCAATTGTCCTCTCCCTGAGGTTTTTCACCAGTGGCAGTTGTCTTCCCAAAAAAATCCAATCTTTTCTACACATGACATACATCATCACCTTGACAATTATATTAGTTGTCATGTTAAATAAAAATGCATGTATCATAACATTTAAATCAACAATCATTCTCATATATGTTTGTTGGCCATTGGTCAGGTATTTATAAAGAAGCGAAGATTAAGGAATAAGAAAGAGAAAGTATGAAGTGCATGGAAGGCCCACAAATTGAGGAAGGTTCAAAGTAGTTAAAGAAGCATAAAAGAAGGAACAAAGTAAAGGAAAGAAAATTGTTGAAAGAGAAGATCAAGGAAGACAAAGCAACAAAGAAGATAGATCATGGACAAGTCAAAAATGGGAAGAAGGTACTACTAGGTGCTTTGGAGCACCTCGCGGAGAAGAAGGAAGAACATGTCGGAGAAATCCTTAAAATACAAGTTATGTGGACCTAGGGTTTTGGCACTTGGGCTTCAATCTAGGGTTTTCTAAGAGTCATGGAATGTATAAATAGAGGTCTAGAAGAGTTGATATCGAGAGTGATAGCGATATTGAGATGTAAAAGTGTTATGATTTAGGGTATTCTTGTATCTTTGGGTCTTCAGCTAGGTGCGCGGGGAGAGGGAATAAAGAGGAAGAGAGAGAAGGATATGTAGCTGAGTGCACATATAGAGATGTATATTTTCATCTATTCTATCAATAAACACAGTTCTTTGGATGTAGCCCTAGGGAGAGTGTGAACCACGTAAAAACTTGTTGTTCTATGTGGTTGATGTTTTGTTATTTACTCCCTGTTATATTTTTATTGTATTGCTAGGTTTCCTGTTGAAGATAAGAATATATAACCTACTTCAAAAAGTTAAGCATAATACCATTAAGAATCTCTGGTTTAGTTTTCACTGTTGTTTAGGAATCATATGCATTTCCTCTAGTTGTAGACACTTGTGTCTTGCAAACCCCCTATTTCTACTTCAAGTGAGACTTCATATGCTTCGGAGGTGTTTCCGTAAGGGATAGTAGTTAGGGTTTGTCGGTGCGTTGTTAGAGTTTAACCCTAGGTATGCACCTGTGCCAACAAATGATTTTGTTTTCGGGGCCGAGATCTTTTTGAGGGAATGTCAAGGTGGTTTCCATCGAAGACAGAGATTTAGAATTGGATAGAAGAACAAGAAAGGCACTTCCTTTTATCTCAGAAAAAGAACCCTAGCATTATTACAGAAGGTTGGTTGGGAAGGAACGTCTTTACTGGCGTGCACAAGATTTTCTTTGCAGGAGTTCATAAGGAGTTGTACGAGTGGTTAGCCAGACTAACAGACACTCAGTTTGAAATCAATTCTAGACCACATGTGGTTTGCACATTGGTGTTGATTAATAAAGTCAAGAACGTCGATAACGTTGTGTCAAGGGTAGTGGATCTCTGGTTTGACAACACTATTGGAGGGTATATTACTAAATTTTCTATAGACCAAATGGAATCATATAGTCAAGAAGAGAGGTATTTCTTCAAGGGACCTAGAGGAAAGTTTATACACTTTTTGAAGATGAAGATTAAGATGTTATTGCATGATAATAATATCTTGAAGATAGAGTAATCAGTTGGATTTTAAAGATATTGTTCAAGAATTCAGACAGTGAAAGTGACACAGAGGCTGGATACATGTGCAGTGGGAGACTATTCAAAAAGATTCCTCTTTCGAAACTATTTAAGTAGATTTACGAGACATTATCACAAGACAAATATTTCTACAGTGGAGAAGGAGCAGGGCGATCAGACGAAGAGTATTCATAATTTGCAAGGGAAGAAGAGACTGAATAACCAGGAACTTCAGGTACTATGCCTAGTGTCAAAGTAAGTATTGCTATCCCTCTTGTTATTTTAGTAGCACAGAGTAACCAGAGTAACCGGAGTAACCAGAGTAATCAGAGCACTCAGAGTACTTTCACAAGCAGTCTAGTACTGACTCAGTCGAGAAACCAAAGAAGATCAATGGCATATGAAATCAAGTTACCTACTTTCAGAGGAGATGGATTTGAGGATCCTGACCAACACTGGTTCTTATGCGAATTTGTATGGAGCATTAAGCAAGTCACCGATGAAGCCGTTAATAGATATCAATTTAGTACTACCTTGAGGGACCGTGCACTAAGTTGGTATATGAAATTTGTTACAGGATTTGTACAACCAAAACCATTGAATGAAATTAAGACTACATTGAGTGCAGAGTTCAACAAGCCTAAGTTGGAGTCACGGTTCATTACAGAGTTGAAGGAAATCAAGAAGAAGGTGACTGAACTTGTTTTGGAATTTGAACAGAGGTTTAAGACCTTGATAGGCCATTTAAGTTTTCAGATTCCAGACAAACAACATAAGAAAGGGTTCATCACTGCCCTCTTGCCACACATTATAGTTCCTCTAATGAAATAGAAGGTCACTTTGCAGGCTGAATCATTAGAGATTGGCATGAAACTAGAAGCAACCCCTGTAGGAGAATCTAGTCTAGGTATGAGTCAGATATTGAATCAATTAAGTAATTTATCTTTAGAGGTTGAAGACATGAAGAAAGACAAAGGAAAAGAGAAAAGAGAATACATATGGTGTATCAAATGTAAAGAAGAGGGCCATGACAACGATAATTGTCCTTTATTTAGTGAATACTTGGCCTTTGGAGCTCCTAACTCTTTGAATCATGCTACTTTACCATGGTGTGAGGTATGTAGAACTACACATCACCCTGGTGAATGTTATTACATGCAGAAATATGTCCAGACACCCACCAATATTTATTGTACATTCTGTAAATCTGTGGGACATAATGAGAAGGACTGTAGGGCTTATGACCTCTTGCATGAAAGGTCAAGGGATGGATATAGAATCCAAGGAGAATTACAACAAGAAGGAAATGTTGCACAGTTCAATCCCCTAGGAAGAGGAAACTTCAACCCTCGTGATGGGTTTAGAGGAAGAGAACGAGGAGGAGGCATGGGTCGAGGTCGAGGAAAGATTATTTTCTATAACTGCGCTTAGCCAAACCATTTGGAAAGGGATTTTCATAACCCTTGTACTACTTGCAGCTACTATAATTCATTTGAGCATGTCATTAAAGACTGTCCAGTATTGTTACTTGAAGTTCAGGAAAGACGAGGTGGAAACCAACAATTCCAACTAATATCGGTTGAACCTCATGATGAGGAACCCAAAGTCGTTGTTATTAATAGAGGAGGCATTGTCAAAGGAGAATATAGGGTGAATCCAGGAAAGACTACAGATGTTTCAGGGATCAGAAGAGCTTCAGAGATGGCGCCATTGTTTGATCCAAGGAAAGAAAAGCATAATTTTGAAGAAGCAAGAAGAGAATTTGTAGGAGAACAAGCCTCTTCATCTAGGTCACAACCATAAGTAAGGTAATGCGAAATGCCTCCAGCATTTGATCAGTCTTCCCCACCTAGACAAGGAAAAGAGGTAAGAAATCTTGTGGACTTCTTGTATACTTGTATTAATTTGATTAAAGATGAAAGATTTGTGCAGGAACTACAACACCTGATAAGATAATATGAAATTGGAAGAATAGATCCTCTGTTGAGTAGAGTTGTGAATCAAATATCTAGAAAAAGGAGGAAAAGCAAGGAACTGCACATTAGTGCTCAAATTGGAGACTACGACATAGACTATGTGGACCTCAACCTAGGATCAGAAGTAAATGTTATGACGAAGCAGACTTAGGCATTGATGGGAAAACCTAAATTGATCTACTCTCTTATTAGGCTCGGGATGGATAATCAGCAGGCGGTGAGCCCCTTTGGAAGACTATATCATCTCCATGTGGACATCGACAGAGTGATGAAATTTGTAGACTTCGAAGTGATCGAGATTTTTGATGATAGTTATCCCTATCCCGCGTTGTTGGGTATTGATTGGGATTTAGACAATTTGACTATTGTTGACCTGAAAAAGAGAAGAATGATATTTGAAGGTGATGTCCTTAGGGCCATTGCACCTCTTTACCCTGATGAAGTTCGCAGATACACAGAACCTATAAGAGAAGAAGATTGTTCCTATGAGCTAGAGAACATCTATCAATTGACAACAGGACAACAAGATTATATTAATCCTATAACAGATGGAAATCTAAGTTGGAGAAGTGAAAGTGCATGCTCGTCAGATTCAGAAGAAACATTGGAAAATTGGCAGAATAGAATGTATGAAGTCTCTATGCAGAGGTGTGCCATATTGACTAAGGTAGTTCGCTGGATTGGCATAGAAGTAATTAATCTTCCTACATTTGATGGCTTGAATAATTTAGATACATTTCTATTTGAATTTGAAGGAATTGTACCTGTACAACAGAGGTTTTTGGCACTAGATGAAGCCTTGAAAGAAACTCTATCTAGATGGTGGGGAACACACAAGAAGAACATCATTAAGTGGGTACAATGTCGCACCTTGTTGAAAATGTGATTTTCAGACCAAGTTGAAGGTTGCGAAGTTCAATACACAGGTCAGAGTTGTCCTAAGGATCATGTGCGGAGTTGTGAGGAAGCCTGGAGCAACATTCCTCAAGAACAGTGGGTACATAAGTTCATTAACACCTTAGATACTATGCCTATCAACTGGTATCCATGGATGATTTTAGGGGCTAAATTTTGCTCATGGGCTAATTTTCTATGGTTTTTCAAAAAACGAGATTCGCTATTTTAAAAATGATTCGCCCAAATTCTATAGGATAAAATTATTTTACTTTAAAAATCGCAAAAAGTTTATAAAAACTATATAAAATACTTAGAAATTTGAATATTTTTACAAAATATCGCCAAACATTTATAGTTGGCATATGAAAGATTAGTAAGATTTGCCAAGGTTTCTACATTGTAAAATAAATTTTCACTCTTAAAATCATCCATGCTGGTATCTTCAAGAAGAACTGTGCTTAGTCACTACAGATTGGTATGGTATGACCCAAAACTTTATAGCTACGTTCCTATTTTAAATTCAGTACCCCACAGTAGATTAGGCTTTACAAATTGTAAGACATAAGGTCTTTGAGGAAGCACCTAACCCCCCTCTTGAACAAGAAGAATCTGAATGGACTGCGCCTCTTCAGCGGTTACAAGGTTATTATAATATTAATGTTGATGATGACGATGACCCTTGGAATGTGAAAATTTCAGAAACTGAAGGACAAAGAGATATAGAAGGGTCAGGGATTGAATTACCTTTTGTTGGGCAACCTATTAAAATTAAGAAGGTTAATATTGGAATAGAGTAAGCACCTAAGTTGGAAAATGTTGGAGATTATTGGGATGATGCTACTATTAGTAAGATTACAGAACTATTTCGTGAATATTAGGACTTGTTTCCGACCAAGTTCACAGACATGAAGGGAATTAAAGGGCCCATAGGAGAAATGAAGATTCCTTTGAAATAAGATGCAAGGTCTGTCAAGAAGAAGCCTTACAGACTGAATCCCAAGTACAACAAGAAAGTTAATATTGAATTAGATAGAATGTTGGAAGTAGGAATTATAGAACCAGTCGAAGAATCTGAATGGATCAGCCCTATGGTGGTCAAAGATAAGAATATAGGAGAACTTTGAATCTATGTAGATCTAAGTAAATTGAATGATGCATGTTTACATGATCCATTTCCTACACCTTTTACTGATGAAGTTCTAGATAATGTAGGAGGACAGGAAGTTTATTCATTCACGGATGGATTTTCAGGCTATCACCAAATCAAAATTGCTAAGGAGGATAGACATAAGACTACATTTTCAATAGAATAGGGTTCTTTTTAGTACACTGTCATGCCTTTTGGTTTGAAGAATGCACCAACCATCTTTTCCAAGGTGATGGTCGAAGCATTTAAGGAATTTTTACATACGTTTTTGGAGGCATACTTTGATGAATGGATCGTTTTTAGTCTATTGAAAGAAGGGATGAATTTAAGGATGGGAATTTATTTTTAAATGTAGAAACCTTGGTGAATATTTCTAATTCTTCATATGCCAACTATAAAATGTTTGACGATATTTTGTAAAAATATTCAAATTTCTAAGGATTTAATATAGTTTGTATAAAGTTTTGGCAAATTTTAATGTAAAAAAAAATTCCTTGAGAAATTGGGCGAATCAATTTTAGAATAACGACTCTTTTTTGGGAAAAGCCATGGAAAATTAGCCCATTAGCGAAATTTAGCCCCTAAAATCATCCATGATTGAAAGATCATATTGAATGTTTGAGATTAAATGTTGTATAAGTGCAGGCAATGTCAGATTTCCCTGAACTTGAAGAAGTGTATTTTCTTTTCACCTTTTGGGGTTGTTGGTAGATCCTTCCAAGATTTCTATCATTGTTGATCTACCTCCTCCTTCTTCTATTAGACAGTTGCGCACTACATTGGGACACACTGGATACTACAGAATTTTTATTAAGGGTTATGCACAGATAATGACACCTATGGAGAATCTATTAAATAAGGATAGTAAGTTTCAATGGACAGAGGAATGCCAACAGAGCTTCAACACATTAAAGAAAAAAATGGTCATTGCGCCTATTTTGTTTTTTCCAGATTGGAGTAAGGAATTCCATGTTCATGTCGATGCTTCATCCATTGCATTAGGACAAGTTTTAGCATAGCCAGGTGCAGGAGATATTAACCACCCTATAGCCTTTGCTAGAAGGAAGCTTTCTACATTTGAAATAAATAATACTACCACTAAAAGAGAAGGATTAGCTATGGTATATACGTTGCATAAGTTTAGACACTACTTGTTGGGAGGACATTTTAAGATGTTTACTGATCATTCTGCATTAAAATACTTAGTCAACAAGACAGTGTTGGGGGCAATAATATAAAGATGGCTATTATTATTTTAGGAATATGACTTTGATATTGTGGTCAAGCCAGGGAGAATGAATAAGGGACATGACCACTTATCTAGGTTAGAACATGGAGAGTAACCTAGCATTTTGGATGATACACTACCAGATGCACAGTTGTTGGCCATCAGGAAAGTTGATGATCACTTCTCCTAGATAGTCTAGTTCCTATCCACAGGAATGTCACCTCGCTAGTATATAGTTATTCAGAAGAAACAATTGGTAGTCGCACTACAAATTTTCAACTTATAGTTGGAAAGTTATATAATATGGGACCGGATGAGATCTTAAGAATATGTGTTATGGAGTCATAAAGACCATTGATTCTTGCAAAATCACATGAAGGTACCGCAGGAGGACATTATGCAGGGAAAGCAACATCGCAAAAGGTTCTCAGATCTTGCCTCTAGTGGCCCACTTTACATAAGGATGCTAAGGAATACTACAAATCCCGTGATGTATGTCAAAGAGTAGGGAAGCCTTCTAGAAGGGATGAGATGCCTTTAGCACCTCAATTAACTTTATAGGAATTTGATAAATAGGCTATTGACTTTGTGGGAGCTATCAAGCCACCAGGAAAGTGCACAGGAGCTCGATATATCATCATTGCTATAGAGTATTTGACCACATGGGCAGAAGCAAGAGCAGTTAAAGATTGTAGTGAAGCTACAACTATGCGGTTCATCTTTGATGATATCATAACCAGATTTGGATGCCCGAAGATCCTTATGAGTGATCAAGGAACACACTTCATTAAAAAAACTATTGAAGCCTTGACTCAGGAGTTTGAATTTCACCATCAGAAGAGAACACCATACCACCCACATGAGAATGGTACAGTTGAAGATTTCAATAAGATTTTGGAGACAACGCTGACTAAGATTTGCATTGTTAATAGAGATGATTGGGATTTGAGAATTCCAACATTGTTATGGGCTTATCGAACTACTTGCAAAACGTTAACAATGTTAACTTCATTAAAGTTAGTTTATGGCCTAGAAGCAATGGTACCTATGGAATATTTGGTTCCTAGTTTAAGAATTGCATCATTTACAGGTATGGATGACACCGGCACTGTTCAATACAGTCTGCACATGTTAGGGAGGGATAGAGAAGAAATCACATGATGCTCTGTGCAATCTACAGTTGAAGTAATACAGAAGGATCAACCCTACATTGACTTGGGACGAGTCACATGTGAGTGTTGGGGGCCTGTTGGCCCTTGGTCAGGTATTAAGAAAGAAAGAGAAGATTAAGGAAGAAGAAAGACAAAGTATGAAGTGCGTGGAAGGCACACAAACTGAGGAAGGGTCTAAGTGGTTAAATAAGCATAAAATAAGGAACAAAGTAAAGGAAAACATGTCGTTGAAAGAGAATATCAAGGAAGACAAAGAAACAAAGAAGATATATTGTGGACAAGTCAGCAAGAGAAGCAAGGTACTAATGGGTGCTTTGAGCACCTCATGGAGAAGAAGGGAGAACAGGTCGGTGTAGTCCTTAAAATATGGGTTATGTGTACCTAGGGTTTTGGCACCTGGGCTTTGGTCTAGGGTTTTCTAAGAGTCATGGAATGTATAAATAGAGGTCTAGAAGAGTTGAGATCAAGAGTGATAGTGATATTGAGATGTAAAAGTGTTATGATTTAGGGTATTCTTTTATCTTTGGGTCTTCAGTTGGGTGTGAATATCTACTATGTAGCTTGGTGCATAGGGATAGGAAATAAAGAGGAAGAGAGAGAAGGATTTGCAACTAAGTGCGCAGATAGAGCTGTATATTTTCATCTATTCTATAAATAAACACAGTTTTGTGGACGTAGCCCTAGGGAGAGGGTGAACCACGTAAAAAAAAATTGTTCTATGTGGTTGATGCTTTGTTATTTACTCCTTGTTATATTGTTATTGCATTGTTAGGTTTCATGTTAAATATAAGAATATATAACCTACTTTACAAAGTTAAGCATAATATTGTTAAGAATCTCTAGGTTAGTGTGTGTTATTGTTTAGGAATCATCTGCATTTCCTCTGGTTGTAGACACTTGTGTCCTACAACCCCTGTTGCCACAAGGGTAGGCCCAGGGTTCAACTCCAAGAGCGCACCAACAAGCCCTAACTATTGGCCCTTTCTGCAACACCTGCGAAGTAGATGCAGTCTCACCCGAAGAAATTATGAGGGGGTTGCAGAACAAAGATGTCTACAACCAAAGGGAAGATCAAGTGGATTTAACTCAAGAACAACAAAACATTCACATATCACTTATCGACTTAGATCTATTATGCACATCTACTTATCAGATCTAAAATAGTAATGCAATCACAATATATCAATGAAAAAGATAAAATACCAATCACACACAACACAACATGTGCGTGGTTCACCCGCTCTCTAGAGATACATCTAGAGAACTATGCTATAATATATTAAGGTAAAGCCTACAATTATTTTTTGCACTCTTAACTAGCAGATATTCTTTCTTCTCCTCTCTTTCTCAACCCTCCCTATGCACCCAGCTGCAGGGTTTATCTTTGCACCCAGATGAAGATCCTACAATACCAGAAGGCTCTTGTACTCAACACTTCTTTCTCACACACTACTACTTGCTTGATCATACAACGACAAAGAAAACAACAATAATCATAACACCAACCCATCCTAGGACATTTAGACCTCTATTTATACATTACAATATCTCATTGACATCCTTAGGCCGAAACCTAGGTGTCCAAAACCCTATATACCAAAACCCAAGGTGTCTAAAACCCTAGGTCAACTTGACCCATATTTTTAGGGCTTCGCCAACTTGTCTTTCCTTCCTTCTCCCGTGGTGATCCAAAGCATCCAATGGTGGCTTTTCCCTCTTGCTGAGTTGTCCACGATCCTTTATTCTTTCTAATCCGTCATCCTCGATCTCCTCATTCAACGACTTACTTCGCTCCGTCTTTTCTACTCTTTTGCTCACTTCGACCTAGTAACAGTCACTATGTCTTCCACGAAGTTCACATTCTTCCTTTTCTTCCCTGATATTTGCTTTCTTCCATAACCAAGGGCCAACAGGCCCCCAACACTCACCTATGACTCGTCTTGAGGCACTTCAGATATAAGCTTCATGTTTTACCTCAACTCTAGACTGTGCAGTGCAGTCTCTACTTTATTCTCGATGCCTCCTCTTTTCCCTTGTGCAGACTATCTTTTCTATGTCTGGTACCCAGTTTCAACTGCACCTGGTACCTAGACCCTTTTCTTCATGCTTTTATGGAGATCTGCAAGGCAATTGGTTGTCATAGTACAACTTCAACTGACTCCCATTCACCAAACCTTTCGTCCATCCTCCATTCAACATCTTCAATTGCAGAACTCCTCCCTCTGTAACATAAGAGATCTCGTATGGCCCTAGCCAATGTGTTCTGAACTTCCCAGGATGTTTTATGAACTTGTTGTCATATACCAGTACTATATAACCTTGTTTGAATGCATTCTTCTTGATGTTCATGTCATGATAGGCCTTCTCTCTTTCCTTTTGTATATGCTGATGGAATCCTACAATAAATCTGTCTTCCTCCAATTCAACCAATTGTGCAAGCCTCTCTTGAACAGTGCCTGGGTCGTCCATATCTTTAAAGGCAACAATTCTTAGGCTTGGTACCAAATATTCCATTGGAACAATAACTTCGAGACCATAAACCAAATTGAAGGGGGTTTGCATTGTCATCTTCTTGCCCAAAGTATTGTTGGTACTCTTAGATCCCAATCATCCATGTTCACACTGCAAATCTTCATGAGCGTTATCTCCAAGATCTTGTTGAATGCTTCAACTGTCCCATTTTCTTGTGGATGATAAGGTGTACTCTTCTAATGGTGGAATGCAAATTATTCAGTCAGGGCTTCAACTGTCTTATTAATGAAATGTGTACCTTGATCACTCATAAGGATCTTTGGGCATCCAAACCTGGTTATGATGTCATCAAATATGAAGTGCGCAACTGTAGTTTCACTACATTCCTTAACTTCTCTTTCTTCGGCCCATCTAGTCAAGTACTCTATCACAGTAATTATGTACCTTGCTCCTATGTGCTTTCCTGGTGATTTTATAGGTCCCACGAAGTCAATGGCCCACTTTGTGAATGCTTATAGGGTCAGTTGTGATGCTAATGGAATTTCATCTCTTTTGGATGGTTTCCCAACTCTTTGGCATACATCATAGGTTCTGGAGTAGTCTTTATCATCT
>ML786303.1:269630-288473 GCA_009831015.1 Picea engelmannii | reverse complement strand
TCCTAACATAACTCCAAATGGTGAAAAGAAAATGCATTTCTTCAGGTTCAAGGCAATTTCGCACTGCCTACATTTATCCAAAATTAGCCTTAGACATTTAATATGATTCTTCAATAAACTAAAAACAGTCCAATCATCAAAATATGCTTCTAAAAATTTATGCATAAATTCCATGAATGATTCGATCACCACCCTGGAAAAGATGGATGGGGAATTCTTCAATCCAAATGACATTACTATGGTAGGATCCCCATTCTGTTGCAAATGTGGTCTTATGGTGATCTTCCTTGGCAATCCAGATCTGATGGTATCCTGAAAATCCATCTGTAAAAAAATATACCTCTTGGCCTCCCACATTATCTAACACTTTGTCATTGAATGGTGTAGGGAAGGGGTCATGAAAACAAGAATCATTCAACTTTCTGAGGTATACGCATATCATGATCTCTCATGTCTTCTTCTCTTGCGCCACCATAGGGATAATCCACTCTGACTCTTAGACAGGTTCTATGATTCATGCTTCCAACATTCTGTCAATCTCAATCTTCACTTTTTCCTTATATTTAGGGTTCATTCTATAATGTATCTATTTAATTGGTCTTGCATATGGATTTAAAGGAATCCTCATCTCTCCCATAGGCCCTTTAATTCCCTTCATATCAGTGAACTTGGTTGGAAACAAGTACTCATATTCATGCAATAACTCTGTAATTTTGTCAATGATGGCAACATCCTAGTAATCTCCAACATTTGCAAACTTTGGTGTCTTCTCTATTCCAATATTGACCTTCTTAATCTTGATTGGTTGTCCAATGAATGGTATCTCAACTCCTAGTCCTTCCACATCTCTCTGACCTTTTGTTTCCACGATATTCACCTTCCTAGGATCATCGTCTTCATCAACATTGATGTTGTAACAACCTTGTAGTTTATAGAGAGGCACAGCCCATTCGTCCTCTTCATGTTCCAAAGGAAGGCTAGATGCCTCCTAGAATACTTTCTATCTCACAGTCTATAATGCTTGATCTACTAAGGGATATTGAATTTTAAATAAGAATGTAGTTACAAAATTCTGATTCATACCTTTCCAATTTGTAGTGATGAGGCACAACTCTGCTTGAAGGTACCAATTGATAGGGACGGTGTCCAGTGTATTAATGAATTTGTGCACCCATTGTTCTTGAGGAATGTTTCTCCATGCTTCCTCATAGCTTCGCATGTGGTCCTTTGGGCAACTTCGACTTGTGTACCGAAATTTGCATCCTTCTACTTGTGTTGAAATTCATGTTGTCATTAGGGTACGACACTATACCCAATCTGTAATGTTACTTTTGTGTGCCCCCCACCATCTTTCTAGTGTGGCTTTCAAGGCCTCATCCATCGCCAACAGTCTTTGTTGCATTGGTACACTTTATTCAAATTCCAACAAGAAGGTTTCTAAAGGATTCAGACCATCAAAGGTGGGTAAGTTGCTTACTATTCTTCCAATCTAGTGGACTCCACTGGTTAATATAGCACATCTTCTTGTAGATACTTCATACATCTTATTCTGTCAGTTCTCCATTGATTCTTCTGAGTCGAATGAACATATGTTGTCACTTCACCAGCTTAAGTTTCCATCATCTGTGGGATTAATGTAATCATGTTGTTTGGTTGTTAGATTGTATATATTTTCTAGTGCATATGCATGGTCTTCTTCTCTGATAGGTTCTGTGTATCACTAACCTTCATCTGGATCTAAGGGTGCAATGACCCTAAGTCCACCTCTTTCAAAATTCATACATCGTTTCTTTAAATCAACCATAGTGGAATTATTGAAATCCCAATCGATTCCTAACAATGCAGGGTAAGGAAAACTATCATCAACTAGGTCCCATATTCATGACATTGACTTCTGACCCTAAGTCAAGGACTACGTAATATATCTCATACTCTCCTATTTGTGCATTCAAATATAATTCCTTATTTGTCCTTCTCTTCTTACCGATTTTGTGTACTTCCCTATTCAGTAAGGGGTCTATCTTTCCTAGATCATATTGTCTGATTATATTTTGTAACTCTTGTACAATGCTTTCTTACCTCTTTTCCTTCTTTTGGCGAAGCAGATTGATCAAATACCATATGCATTCCATATTCTGTCACTTATGGTCTTGTCTTTGATGCAGAGCCTTGGTCTCCTCTGAATTCTTTTATGGCTTCCTTAAATATTTGTCTTTCTTTCTTTTCATCAAACATTTGTGTATTCTCTATGGCTTTCTTGATCCCTTAATATTTTGTATTCTTCCCTTTGGTCAGTCAGTCTTCTCCTGTAAAAACGCCTCCTCTAGTTATAAAAACGACTCTAGGGTCTTCTCCATGAGGCTCAGCATATATCAGTTGCACTTGCAGGTTCTGTTGAGGTCCTTGTCTTTCTTGAAGCTTAGCTAGCAGCATAGGACAATCTTCTATAACATGGTCAAGCGAGTTGCAGTAGCTGCAAGTAGTACAAAGGTTTTGTCAATCCCTTGCGAGGTGTCCTAGTTGTGCATAATTATAATAGATTATCTTTCCTCGACCTCGACCCATTGCTCCTCCTCTTCCTCGTCCTCTGAATCCACCACAAGGATTAAAGTTTCCTCTCCCAGGAGAGTTATACTTCGTAGTGTTTCCTTCTTGCGGTACTTCGCCTTGAATCTTATATATGTCTCTCTACCTTTCATGCATGAGATCGTAAGCCCTACAATCCATATAATCATGTCCTATGGACTTACAGAATATACAATACAAATTTGTAGGTGTCTGAACATACTTTTTCATGTAGTAGCACTCGCCAGGGCGATGTTTGTTTCTACATACCTCACACCAAGGTAAGGTAACTTGTTTCAAAGGGCTCGGAGCTCCAGAAGATAAGTATTAATTGAATAAGAGACAGTTTTCCTTGTCATGGCCTTCTGATCTACATCTGGCACACCATATGTCTTCTATTTTATATTTTCCCTTATCTTTCTTCATATCTTCAACCTGCAAAGACAAACTAGCCAGCTGACTCAAGATCTGACTCATACCTGAGATGGATTCTCCAATAGGGGTTGATTCTAACTTCATGGCAATTTCCAGCACCTTAGACTACGAAGCAATCTTCTATTGCATCAGAGGAACTCTGATGTGTGGTAAGAGGGCAGCAATGAACCATTATTTTTTATGTTCATCTGGGATTTGAAAAGTCAATTGGCATGTTAAGGTTTTGAATCTCTGATCGAATTCCCAAACAGGTTTAGCCACCTTCTTCTTGATCTCTTTCAACATTGTGATACATTGTGACTCTGACTTGGATTTATTGAACTCTGTAATCAATGCATTATTAATATGATTCAGTGTCTTAGGCTGTGCAAGTCCTTGAAAAAGCTTCATGTACCATCTCAGTGCATGATCCCTTAGAGTGGTACTAAACTGGGTTCTTTTGACAACTTCATCAGTGAAATTTTTAATATTCCATACCACTTCAAATAGGAACCAATGTTGATCAAGATCTTCAGATCCATCTCCCTAAAAGATAGGAATCCTCATCTCATCTGCCATAGATCTTCCTAGGGTCCCTGACTGAGTATGCAGTGGATTACTAGAGACAGTTCTCTGGTTACTCTGGTGGTTGGGATTACTCTGATTTCTTAATACTATTGAATCAATAGGAGGGATAATAGTACTTACATCAATGGTTTTCCCAGTTCCTAAAGTTTCAGGTTATCCCTGAAGAAGCTCTTTAGATTTCCCTTCCTCTGTCCCAACAGGTTCTGAATGCTCCTCATCTATCAGATCTTCCTCTTCTCCACTGTATAAACCCTTCACCCTCTAGTTCTTCTTAAACATGTTTGCAAGGTGAACTTATTGGAACACTCTCCCATTGTGTGTATGTACAGCTTTTGTGTCGATGTTGTTGTCTAAATTCTTGAACATTAGCCTTTCTAGATCTGACCAATCTACTGTATCTTCAAGATTTTCTTCTCATGCAATAACATCTTGAGTCTCAACTTTAGGAATTGTAAAAAATTTCCTCTAGGTCCCTTAAAGAAGTATCTCTCATCTTGGTTGTATGACTCTACTTTGTCAACAACAAACTCTGTGATGTACCCTCCAATGGTGATTTCAAACCAATGATCTACTGCTAGTGATACAGAGTTATCAACTCTTTTGACCTTCTTGATCAACTCCGACGTCCAAACCACGGGAGCTCTAGATTGGATCTTGAACTGAGTATATGCTAATCTGGCTAACCACTCATATAGCTCCTAATGGATTTCCCCAAAGAAAATTCCATGTATATCAGTAAAGATATATTTCTCCAACCAATCCTTTGAACTAAGACTAAGGTTTTTATTCTGGGATTCAGCGAAGTCCTTTTCTTGATCCTTTATCTACTTTTGAGTCTTCGTCTTCGATGGAAACCACCTTGAAATTCCCTCAAGAAGATTCATTTCTAGACAACGGAACCATTTGGTGGCACAGGGGTAGGCTCAGGGTTCAGTTCCAAGAGCGCACCAACAAGACCTAACTACTAGCCCTTTCAACAACACCTATGAAGAAAATGCAGTCTCACCCAAAGCAGTTATGAGGGGGTTGCAAGACATAAATGTCTACAACCAAAGGGAATATCAAGTAGATTTAACTCAAGAAAAACACAAAATTCATATATCACTTATCATCTTAGATCTATTCTACACATCTACTTATCATATCTAAAGCAATAATGAAATCACAGTATATCAATGATAGAGATAAAATAAGAATCACACACAACACACGATGTATGTGGTTCACCCTCTCTCTAGGGATACGTCCATAGAAATATGCTATAATATATTAAGGTAAAGCCTACAGTTCTTGTCTGCTCTCTTACCTAGCAAATATTATTTCTTCTCCTCTCTTACTCTCCCCTCCCTGTGCACCTAGATGCAGGGTTGATCTTCGCACTCAACTGAAGATCCTACAATACTAGAAGGCTCTCGTACTCAACACTTATTTCTCACACACTACTACTCACTTGATCATACAACGATAAGGAAAACAAAAATAATCATAACACCAACCCATCCCAGGTCCTTTAAACCTCTATTTATACATTACAATCACTCACCGACATTCTTAAGCCAAAATCTAGGTGTCCAAAACCCTAGGTCAACTTGACCTGTATTTTTAGGGCTTCACCATCCTGTCTTTCCTTCCTTCTCGTGCGGTGTTCCAAAGAATCCAAAAGTGGATTTTCCCACTTGCTGAGTTGTCCACTATCCTTATTTCTTTCTGTTCGGTCATCCTCGATCTCCTCATTCAATGGCTTACTTCACTCCATCTTTTATTCTTTTTGCTCACCTCGACCCAGTAATAGTCACTGTGTCTTCCACGAAGTTTTCATTATCACTTTTATTCCTTGATATTCGCTTGCTTCCATAACCAAGGGCCAACGTGCCCCCAACACTCACCTATGACTCTTCCCAAAGCACTTCAGATCTGAGCTTATTGTTTTACTTCGACTCCAGACTACGAAGTGCAACCTCTACTTTCTACTCAATGCCTCCTATTTTCCCTTGTGTAGTCTGTCTTTTCTGTGTATCGTACCCAGTTTCAACTGCACCTGGTACCTAGACCCTTTTCTTCATGCTTTTACAGAGAGCTGTGAGGCAGCTGGTTGTCATAGTACAACTTCATCCAACTCCCATTCACCAAACCTTTCATCCATTCTCTATTCAACATCTTCAATTGCGCATCTCCTCCCTCTGTAACATAAGCGATCTCGTATGGCCATAGCCAATGCATTCTAAACTTCCTAGGATGTTTTATGAACTTGTTTTCATATACCAGTACTAGATCACCTTGTTTGAACTCCTTCTTCTTGATGCGCATGTCATGATAGGCCTTCTCTCTTTCCTTCTGTACCTGCTGATGGAATACTGCAATAAATATTTCTTCCTCCAATTTAAACAACCACGCAAGCCTCTCTTGAATAACACATGGGTCATCTATATCTGTAAAGGAAACAATTCCTAGGATTGGTACCAAATATTCCATTGGAACAACAACTTCGAGACCATAAACCAACTTGAAGGGGGTCTGCATTGTCAACTTCTTGCAAGTAGTTCTATAGGACCAAAGTACTGCTGGTACTCTTAGATCCCATTCATCCCCATTCACACTACAAATCTTCGTGAGCATTATCTCCAAGATCTTGTTGAATGCTTCAACTGTCCCATTTTATTGTGGATGATAAGGTGTACTCTTCTGATGGTGGACTGCAAATTCTTCAGTCAGGGATTCAACTGTCTTATTAATGAAATCTATAACTTGATCACTCATAAGGATCTTTGGGCATACAAACCTGGTTATGTTGTCATCAAATATGAAGCGCGTAGTTGTAGTTGCACTACAGTCCTTAACTGCTCTTGCTTTAGCCCATCTAGTCAAGTACTTTGTCTTAGTAATTATGTACCTTTCTCCTATGCGCTTTCCTGGTGGGTTTATAGGTCCCACAAAGTCAATGGCTTACTTTTCGAATGCTTGTAGGGTCATCTGCGGTGCTCATGGAATTTCATCTCTTCTGGACAGTTTCCCAACTCTTTGGCATACATCGCAGGCTCTGGAGTAGTCTTTAGCATCTCTATGTAAGGTAGAGCACCAAAGGCCAGCTTTCAGAACCTTCTGTGCAGTTGCTTTTAATGCATAATGTCCTCCTGCGATGCCTTCATGAGCTTCTGCAAGGATTAGTGGTCGTTCTACCTCCATAACACATCTTCTCAATATCTCATCAGGTCCCATCTTGTATAAGAGTCCAACTATAAGTGAGAAGTCTGCAGCGCGCACTACTAGTTGTTTCTTTTGAGGAATTGTGTACTCGCTAGGTGCCATTCCTGTTGATAGGAACTAGACTATCTCTGTGAAGTGGTCATTGATCTTTATAATGGAAAATAGCTATGCATCCTACAGTCTATCCTCCAAACGGGTCAACTCTTCGCCATGTTCCAACCTTGAAAAGTGATCGGGACCTTTGTTCATTCTCCCTGGCTTTACTATGATCTCAAAATCATATTCTTGAAACAGCAGAAGCCATCTGCATATCCTTCCCCCCAACACTAGCTTGTTGACTAGATTTTTCAGCATAGAGTGATCAATAAACATTTTAAATTGTCCTACCAATAAGTAGTGGAGGAACTTTTGCAGCGCGTACACCATGTCTAACCCTTCTCGCCTAGTGGTGGTGTAATTAATTTCAACAGTTGATAGCTTCCTGCTAGGAAAGGCTAATGGGTGGTCAATGTCTCATGTTCCTGGTTGTGCTAACATATCTCCTAAAGAAATGGAAGATGCATCGACATGCATGTGAAACTCCTTGGTCCAATCTAGGAAAACTAGAATAGGCGCAGTAACCATTTTCTATTTCAGTGTGTTGAAGCTCTGCTGGCATTCTTCTGTCCAACTAAATCGACAATCCTTCTTCAACAACTTCTCCATGGGTGATGTAATTTGACCATAGCCTTTAATGAAATTCATGTAGTAGCACATGTTTCCCAACGTAGTGTGCAGCTGTTTGACTGTCTTAGGGGGGGTAGATCAACTATAATGGCGATCTTGGATGGATCTACCAACAATTCTTGCTTACATACAATATGTCCTAACAGAACTCCAAATGGTGAAAATAAAATTCATTTCTTTAGGTTCAAGGAAATTTGGCACTACCTGCATTTATCCAACATTAGCCCTAGACATTCAATATGATTCTTCAATAAACTAAAAACAGTCCAATCATCAAAATATGCTTCTTAAAATTTATGCAAAAATTCCTTGAATGCTTCGACCACCACCCTGGAAAAGATGGTTGGTGCATTCTTCAATCCAAATTGCATTACTGTGTATTGTTAGGATCCCCATTCTGTTGCAAATGTGGTCTTATGGTGATCTTCCTTGGCAATTCGAATCTAATGATATCCTGAAAATCCATCTGTAAAATAATATACCTCTTGGCCTCCCACATTATCTAACACTTCGTCGGTGAATGGTGTAGGGAAGGGGTCATACAAACATGACTCATTCATCTTTCTGAGGTCTATGCATATCCTGATCTCTCCAGTATTCTTTTCTTGAACCACCATAGGGCTAATCCACTCTCACTCTTCGACAGGTTCTATGATTCCTGCTTCCAACATTCTGTCAAGCTCAATCTTCACTTTTTCCTTATATTTAGGATTCAGTATGTAAGGTATCTGTTTAACTGGTCTTGCATATGGGTTTAAAGGAATCAAAATCTCTCCCATAGGCCCTTTAATTCCCTTCATATTAGTGAACTTGGTTGGAAACAAGTTCTGATATTCATGCAGTAACTCTGTAATTTTGTCAATGGTGGCAGCATCCCAGTAATCTCCAACATATTCAAAACTTGGTGTCTGCTTTGTTCCAATATTGACCTTCTTAATCTTGATCGGTTGTCCAATGAATGGAAACTCAACTCCTGGTCCTTCCATATCTCTCTGACCTTTTGTTTATGTGATGTTCACCTTCCTAGGATCATCATCTTCATCAACATTGATGTTGTAACAGCCTTGTAGTTTCAGGAGAGTTGCAGTCCATTCGTCCTCTTGTTGTTTATAATGAAGGCTATATGTTTCCTTGAATATTTTCTTCCTCACAATCTATAATGCTTGATCTACTAAGGGATATTGACTTTCAAATAAAAGGGTAGTTAAAAAATTCTGAGTCATTCCTTTCCAATTTATAGTGATGAGGCACAACTCTACTTGAAGGTACTTGTTTATAGGGGTGGTTTCCAGTGTATTAATGAATTTGTGCACCCATTTTTCTTGAGGAATGTTTCTCCAGGATTCCTCACAACTTCACATGTGGTCCTTTGGGTAGCTTCGACCTGTGTACCAAACTTCATAGCCTTCTACTTGTGCTGAAAACCCTGTTATCATTAGGGTACGACAATGTACCCAATATATAATGTTACTTTTGTGTGCCCCCCACCAATCTTGTTGGTGTGGCTTTCAAGGCCTCATCCATCACCAAAATTCTTTGTTGCATTGGTACACTTTCTTCAAAGTCCAACAAGAAGGTTTCTAAAGGATTCAGACCATCAAAGGTGGGTAAGTTTCTTACTGTTGTGCCAATCCAACGAACTTCTCTGGTTAATCTAGCAAATCTTCTTATAGATACTTCATACATCTTATTCTTTCAGTTCTCCAGTGCTTCTTTTGAGTCAGATGAACATACGTTGTCACTTTGCCAGCTTAAGTTTCCATCAACTGTGGGATTAATGTAATCTTGTTGTCTGGTTGTTAGCTTGTATATATTTTCTAGTGCATATGCGTGGTCTTCTTCTATGATAGGTTCTGTGTATCACTGACCTTCATCTAGAACTAAGGGTGAAATGACCCTAAGGCCATCTCTTTCAAAAATCATACATATTTTCTTCAAATCTACCACAGTGGAATTATTGAAATCCCAATCGATTCCTAATAGTGTGGGGTAAGGACAACTATCATCAACTATTTCAATTACCTCATAATCTGCAAACGTTCTTACTATGTCGATGTCCACAGGAATATGTTCTAATCTACCAAAAGGGATTACATATTGCTTATTATCCATCCTAAGCCTGATAGGGGAATATATCAACTTCGATTTTTGCATCAGCGCCCAAGTTTTCTTCGTCATGAAATTGACCTCCAACCCTAAGTCGAGGACTACATAATCTATATCATACTCTCCTATTTGAGCATTCAAATGTAACTCCTTATTTTTCCTTCTCTTCTTATCGATTTGGTGTACTGCCCTATTCTGTAAGGGGTCTATCTTTCCTAGCTCATATTTTTTTATTATATCTTGAAACTCTTGTACAACGCTTTCATCTTGAAACAACTTAATACAAGTATATAAAAATTCCATGAGATTGATTACCTCTTTTCGTTCTTTTGGCAAAGCAGATTGATCAAATGCCAGAGGAATTCCATATTCTCTCACTCCTGGTCTAGTCTTCGATGAAGAGCCTTGGTCTTCTATGAATTCATTTCTGGCTTCTTCAAATATTTGTCTTTCTTTCTTTGCATCAAACATTTGTGTCTTCTCTGTAGCTTTCTTGATTCCTGAATCTTTGGTATTATTCCCTTGGGTCAGTCTGTATTCTCTTGTAACAATTACTCCTCTAGTCATAAAAGTGACTCTAGGGTCTTCTCCGCGAGGCTCAACATATATCAATTGCACTTGAGGGTTCTGCTGAGGGTCTCACCATTCTTGAAGATTAGCTAGCAACATAGGGAAATCTTCTATAATATGGTCAAATGAGTTGCAGTAGCTGCAAGTAGTACAAGGGTTCTAGAAATCCCTTGTGAGGTGTCCTAGTTGTGCATAGTTACAATAGATTATCTATCCCTAGCCTCGACCCATTCCTCCTCCTCCTCCTCCTCTTCCTCTGAATCCATTGCGAGGATTAAAGTTTCCTCTCCTAGGAGAGTTGTACTACGTAGTGTTTCTTTCTTGCAGTACTTCACCTTGAATATTATATATCTCTCTCGACCTTTCATGCATGAGAGCGTAAGCCCTAAAATCCCTATCATCATGTCCTATGGACTTATAGAATGTACAATACAAATTTGTAGGTGTCTGAACATACTTTTGCATGTAGTATCACTCACATGGGTGATGTTTTTTGCATACCTCACACCAAGGTAAGGTGACTTTCTTCAAAGGGCTCGGAGCTCAAGAAGCCAAGTATTAATTGAATAGGGGACAAAGTTCCTTGTCATGGCCTTCTGATCTACATATGACACACCAGATGTCTTCTCTTTTATATTTTCCCTTATATTTCTTCATATCTTCGACCTGCAAAGACAAACTAGTCATCTGACTCAAGATCTGACTTATACCGGAGTTGGATTCTCCCATAGGGGTTTATTCTAACTTCATGGTGATTTCCAGTGCCTTATACTGCGAAGCAATCTTATGTTGCAGCAGAGGAAATCTAATGTGTGTTAAGAGGGAAGCAATGAACCATTCTTTGTTCTGTTCATCTAGGATCTGAAAAGTCAATTAGTCTGTTAAGGTTTTGAATCTCTGATCGAATTCCCAAATAGGTTAGGCCACCTTCTTCTTGATCTCTTTCAGCTCTGTGATACATTATGACTCCGAATTGGGTTTCTTGAACTCTGCAATCAACACATTCTTAATCTGATTCAGTGGCTTAGGTTATGCAAGTCCTTGAATAAGCTTCATGTACCAGCTCAGTGCACGATCCCTTAGAGTGGTACTAAACTTGGTTCTTTTGAAATCTTCGTCAATGACATTTGTAGTATTCCATATGGCTTCACATAGGAACTAGTGCTGATCAGGATATTCATATCCATCTCCCCTAATGATAGGAAGCCTCATCTCATCTGTCATAGATCTTCCTAGGGTCCCTGACTGAGTATGTGGTGGATTACTAGTGACAGGGGTATGGGTACTCTAGTGGCTTGGATTACTCTGATTTCTTAATACTACTGAATCAATAGGAGGGATAACAGTACTTACATCAATGGTTTGCGCAGTTCCTGAAGTTTCAGGTTCTCCCCGACAAAGCTCCTTAGCTTTCCCTTCCTCTGTCTCAGTAGGTTCTAAATGTTCCTCGTCTGTCAGATCTGCCTCTTCTCCACTGTAGAAACCCTCTTCCCGTAGTTCTTCTTACATAGGGTTCTTGTTATGGGCTTTAACAAAGTCCTTTTCGTGATCCTCTATCCACTTTTGAGTCTCCGTCTTCAATGGAAACCACCTTGAAATTCCCTCAAGAAGATTCATGTCCTGGCAATAGAACCATTTTTTGGCATAGGGGTAGACCCATGATTCAACGCCAAGAGTGCACCAATAAGCCCTAACTACTGGCCCTTTCGACAACACCTTTGAAGCAGATGCAGTCTCACTTGAAGCAGTTATGAGGGGGTTGCAGGACAGAGATGTCTACAACCAAAGGGAAGATCAAGTGGATTTAACTCAAGAACAACACAACATTCATATATCACTTATCAGCTTAGATCTATTCTTCACATCTACTTATGAGATCTAAAACAATAATGCAATCACATTATATCAATGACAGAGATAAAATACCAATCATACACAACACAAGATGTGTGTGGTTTACCCTCTCTCTAGGGCTACATCAACAGAACTATGCTATAATATATTAAGGTAAAGCCTACAGTTCTTGTCTATGCTCTTAGCTAGAATATATTCTTTCTTATCCTTTCTCTCTCCCCTCCTTGTGCACCTAGCTGTAGGGTTAATCTTCACACCCAGCTAAAGATCCTACAATATCAAAAGGCTCTTGTACTCATCACTTATTTCTCACACATTGCTACTCACTTGATCATACAACGATAAAGACAACAACAATAATCATAACACCAACCCATCCCAGTTCCTTTAGACCTCTATTTATACATTAAAATCGCTCACCAACATCCTTAGGCCGAAACCTAGGTGTCCAAAACCCTAGATACCAAAACCCTAGGTGTCTAAAACCCTAGGTAAACTTGACCCATATTTTCAGGGCTTCATCAACGTGTATTTCCTTCCTTCTCATGCGATTCTCCAAAGCATGCAACGGTGGATTTTCCCGCTTGCTAAGTTTTCCATGATCCTTCTTTATTTATGATCTATCATCCTCGATCTCCTCGTTCAACGACTTACTTTGCTCCATATTTTCTACTCTTTTTCTCACTTCGACCCAGTAACAATCATTGTGTCTTCCGTGAAGTTTGCATTCTCCCTTTTCTTCCTTGATCTTCTCTTGCTTCCATAACCAAGGGCTAACAGGCCCCCAACACTCACCTGTGACTCATCCCGAGGCACTTCAGATCTAAGCTTCCTATTTTACTTTGAATCCAGACTACACAATGCAACCTCTACTTTTTGCTCGATGCCTCCTCTTTTCCCTTGTGTAGACTATCTTTTTTGTGTCTCGTACCGAGCTTCAACTGCACCTGGTACCTAGACCCTTTTCTTCACACTTTTACGGAGAGCTACGAGGAAGCTAGTTTTCATAGTACAACTTCAGCCAAATCCCATTCACCAAACCTTCCATCCATTCTCCATTCAACATCTTCAATTGCATAGCTCCTCCCTTTGTAACATAAGCGATCTCGTATGGACCTAGCCAATGCTTTATGAACTTCCTAGGATGTTTTATGAACTTGCTTTCATATACCAGTACTAGATCACCTTTCTTGAATGCCTTCTTCTTGATGTGCCTATCATGATAGGCCTTCTCTCTTTCCTTCTGTACCTGCTAATGGAATCCTACAATAAATCTATCTTCCTCTAATTCAACCAACTGTGCAAGCCTCTCTTGAATAACTCATGGGTCATCCATATCTGTAAAGGAAACAATTCTTAGTCTTGTTACCAAATATTCCATTGAAACAACAGCTTCGAGACCATAAACCAACTTGAAGGGGGTCTGCATTGTCAACTTCTTGCAAGTAGTTCTATAGGCCCAAAGTACTGTTGGTACTCTTAGATCCCAATCATCCCTGTTCACACTACAAATATTCATGAGCATTGTTTCTAAGATCTTGTTGAACGCTTCAACTGTCCCATTTGCTTGTGGATGATAAGGTGTACTCTTATGATGGTGGACTGCAAATTCTTCAGTTAGGGCTTCAACTATCTTATTAATGAAATGTGTATCTTGATCACTCATAAGTATCTTTGGGCATCCAAACCTGGTTATGATGTCATCAAATATGAAGCGTGAAGTTGTATTTTCACTACAGTCCTTAACTACTCTTGCTTCATCCCATCTAGTCAAGTAATCTATCACAGTAATTATGTACCTTGCTCTTGTGCACTTTCCTAGTGGGTTTATAGGTCCCACGAAGTCAATGGCCCACTTTTCAAATGCTTGTAGGGTCAGTTGCGGTGCTAATGGAATTTCATCTCTTCTAGATAGTTTCCCAACTCTTTGTCATACATCGCATGATCTAGAATAGTCTTTAGCATCTCTGTGTAAGGTAGGCCACCAAAGGCCATCTCACAGAACCTCCTGTGCAGTTGCTTTTCCTGTCTAATGTCCTCTTGTGATTCCTTCATGAGATTTTGCAAGGATCAATGGTCGTTCTGCCTCCATAACACATCTTCTCAATATCTCACCAGGTCCCATCTTGTATAGATGTCCAACTATAAGTGAGAAGTCGGTCGCGCGCACTACTAGTTGTTTCTTCTGAGGAATTGTGTACTCACTAGGTGTCATTCATGTTGATAGGAATTCGACTATCTCTGTGAAGTGGTCATCGATATTTCTAATGGCCAATAACTGTGAATATGACAGTGTATCCTCCAAACTGGTCGACTCTTCACCATGTTCCAACCTTGACAAGTGATCATGACCTTTGTTCATTCTCCCTGGCTTTACTATGATCTCAAAACCATATTCTTGAAACAACAAAATCCATCTGCATATCCTTCCCCCCAGCACTGACTTTTTAACTAGGTATTTCAGCACAGAGTGATCAATAAACATTTTAAATTGTACTCCCAACAAGTAGTAGCAGAACTTTTGCAGTGCATACACCATGGCTAACCCTTCTCGCTCAGTGGTGGTGTAATTAATTTCAGCAGTTGATAGATTCCTGCTAGCAAAGGATAATGGGTGGTCAATATCTCTTGTTCTAGGTTGTGCTAACAAAAATCCTAAAGAAATGCAAGATGCATCGACATGCATGTGAAACTCCTTGGTCCAATCTTGGAAAACCAGAATAGGCGCAATAACCATTTTATGTTTCAGTGTATCGAAGCTCTATTGGAAATATTCTGTCCAACTAAACTGACAGTCCTTCTTCAACATCTTCTCCATGGGTGTTGTAATATTAGCATAGCCCTTAATCAACTTCATGTAGTAGCCTGTGTGTCCCAACATAGTGCCCAGCTGTTTGACTTTCGTCGAGGNGGTAGATCAACTATAATGGCGATCTTGGATGGATCTACTAGCAATCCTTGCTTACATACAATATGTCCTAACAGAAATCCAAATGGTGAAAAGAAAATGCATTTCTTTAGGTTCGAGGCAATTTGGCACTGCCTACATTTATCCAACATTATCCTTAGACATTCAATATGATTCTTCAATAAACTAAAAACAGTGCAATCATCAAAATATGCTTCTAAAAGTTTATGCAGAAATTCCTTGGATGCTTCGACCACCACCCTGGAAAATATGGCTGGGGAATTCTTTAATCCAAATGGCATTACTGTGTATTGGTAGGATCCCCATTTTGTTGCAAATGTGGTCTTATGGCAATCTTCCTTGGAAATCCGTATCTGATGGTGTCCTGAAAATCCATCTGTAAAAGAATATACCTCTTGGCCTCCCACATTATATAACACTTTGTTAGTGAATGGTGTAGGCAAGGGGTCATGCAAACATGCATCATTCATCTTTATGAGGTATACGCATATCCTGATCTCTCTTGTCTTCTTGTCTTGCACCACCATAGGGCTAATCCACTCTGACTCTTCGACAGGTTCTATGATTCCTGCTTCTAGCATTCTGTCAAGCTCAATCTTCACTTTTTCCTTATATTTAGGGTTCAATCTATAAGGTCTCTGTTTAACTAGTCTTTCATCTAGCTTTAAAGGAATCCTCATCTATCTCATAGGCCCTTTAATGCCCTTCATATCAGTGAACTTGGCTGGAAGCAAGTCCTGATATTCATGCAGTAACTCTGTAATTTTTTCAATGGTGGCAGCATCCCAGTAATATCCAACATTTGCAAACTTTGATGTCTGCTATGTTCCAATTTTGACCTTCTTAATATTGATTGGATGTCCAATGAATTGCAGCTTAACTCCTAGTCCTTCCACATCTCTATGACCTTCTGTTTCCGTGATGTTCACCTTCCTAGGATCATCGTCTTCATCAACATTGATGTTGTAACATCCTTGTAGTTTCTGGAGAGGCATGGTCCATTCTTCCTCTTCTTGTTCCAAAGGAAGGCTAGATTCCTCCTCGAATACTTTATGTCTCATAGTGTATAATTCTTCATCTACTGAGGGATATTGAATTTCAAATAAGAAGGTAGTTACAAAATTCTGAGTCATACCTTTCCAATCTGTAGTGATGAGGTGCAACTCTGCTTGAAGGTACCAGTTGATAGGGGTGGTGTCCACTATATTAATGGATTTTTGCACCCATTGTTCTAGAGGAATGTTTCTCTAGGCTTCCTTGCACCTTTTCACGTGGCTCTTTGGGCAGTTGAAAGGCTAATCGATTCCTAACAACGCGGGGTAAGGACAACTATCATCAACTATTTTAATTACCTCAAAATCTGCAAACATTATTACTTCATCGATGTCCACAGGGACATGTTCTAATCTGCCAAAAGGGATTATAGCTTGCTGATTAGCCATCCTAAGCTTGATAGGGGAATAGATCAACTTCAGTTTTCCCATCAGTGATCAAGTTTTCTTCATCATGACATTAACCTCTGACCCTAAGTCCAGGACTACATAATATATCTCATACTCTCTTATTTGAGCATTCAAATGTAATTCCTTATTTTTCCTTCTCTTCTTACTGATTTGGTGTACTGCCCTATTCAGTAAGGAGTCTATCTTTCCTAGCTCATATTTTCTGATTAGATTTTGTAACTCTTGTACAACGCTTTCATCCTAAATCAACTTAATACAATTATATAAAAATTCCATGAGCTTGCTTACCTCTTTTGCTTCTTTTGGCGAATAATATTGATCAAATGCCAGAGGCATTCCATATTCTCTCACTTCTAGTCTTGTCTTCGATGAAGAGCCTCAATCTCCTCTGATGTTTTTTCTGGTTTCCTCAAATATTTGTCTTTCTTTCTTTGCATCAAACATATGTTTCTTCTCTATAGCTTTCTTGATTCCTAAATCTTATGTATTATTCCCTTGGGTCAGTCTATTTTCTCATGTAATAGTGCCTCCTCTGGTTATAATAGCGAATCTAGGGTATTCTCTGGGAGGTTCAACATATATCAGTTGCACTTGCAGGTTCTGCTGAGGTCCTCATATTTCTTGAATCATAGCTAGCAGCACAAGACAATCTTCTATAACATGGTCAAACAAGCTGCAATAGCTGCAAGTAGTACAAGGGTTATGGAAATCCCTTGTGAGGTGTCATGGTTGTGCGCAATTATAACATATTATATGTCCTCGGCCTCGACCCATTCCTCCTCCTCTTCTTCTTCCTCTGAATCCACCACGAGGATTAAAGTTTCCTCTCCCAGGAAAGTTGTACTGTGTAGTGTTTCCTTCTTGCGGTACTTCACCTTGAATCTTATATATGTCTCTTGACCTTTCATGCATGAGATCGTAAGCCCTACAATCCCTATCATCATTTCCTATGGATTTACAGAATGTACAATACAAATATGTAGGTGTCTAAACATACTTTTGCATGTAGTAGCACTCACCAGGGCAATGTCTGTTTCTGCATACCTCACACCAAGGTAAGGTGACTTGCTTCAAAGGGCTCGGAGCTCCAAAATCCAAGTATTAATTGAATAGGGGACAATGTTCCTTTTCATGGCCTTTTGATCTGTATCTGACACACCAAATGTCTTCTCTTTTATCTTTTCCCTTGTCTTTCTTCATATCTTCGACCTGCAAAGAAAAACTAGTCAGTTGACTCGAGATCAGACTCATACCTGAGCTGGATTCTCCCATAGGGGTTGATTCTAACTTCATGGTGATTTCCAGTGCCTCAGGCTGTGAAGAAATATTTTGTTGCATCAAAGGAACTCTGATGTGTGGTAAGAGGGTTGCAATGAACCATTCTTTGTTTTGTTCATCTGGGATCTGAAAAGTCAATCAACATATTAAGGTTTTGAATCTCTAATCGAATTCCAAAACAAGTTCGACCACCTTTTGCTTGATCTCTTTCAACTCTGTGATACATTGTGACTCTGACTTGGGTTTCTTAAACTCTGCAATCAGTGCATTCTTAATCTCATTCAGTGGCTTAGGCTGTGCAAGTCCTTGAACAAACTTTATGTACCAACTCTGTGCGCAATCCCTTAGAGTGGTACTAAACTGGGTTCTTTTGACAGCTTCATCAGTGACATTTTTAATATTCCATACAGCTTCACATAGGAACTAGTTCTAATCAGGATCTTCAGATCCATATCCCCTAAATATAGGAAGCCTCATCTCATCTGCCATAGGTCTTCCTAGGGTCCTTGACTAAGTATGTGGTGGATTACTAGTGATAGTTCTCTGGGTACTCTAGTGGTTGGGATTACTCTGATTTCTTAATACTACTGAATCAACAGGAGGGATAACAATACTTACTTCAATGGTTTGCACAGTTTTTGAACTTTTAGGTTCTCCCCAATGAAGATCTTTAGCTTTCCCTTCCTCTATCCCAACAGGTTCTAAAGGCTCCTCATCTGTCAGATCTACCTCTTCCCCACTATAGAAACCCTCCTCCCCATAGTTATGATTAAACAGGTTTGCAAGGTGAACTTCTCGAAACACTCTCCCACTGCGTGTATGTTCAGCTTCTGTGTCATTGTCATTGTCTGAATTCTTGAACAATAGCCTTTCTAGATCTGACCAATCTACTGTATCTTCAAGATGTTCTTCTCATGCAATAACACCTTGAGTCTCAACTTCAGGAATTGTAAAAATTTTCCTCTCGGTCCATTGAAGAAGTATCTCTCAACTTGGTTGTATGACTCTACTCTGTCAACAACAAACTCTGTGATGTACCCTCCAATGGTGTTATCAAACTAGTGATCTACTGCTTGTGATACTGTGTTATCAACTCTTTTGACCTTCTTTATCAGCTCCGACATCCAAACCATAGGAGGTCGAGAT